>LPNX010671793.1:0-10344 GCA_001517045.1 Pseudotsuga menziesii
ATTGCAATAAATTCTTAGTGAAGTAGATCACACTTAGTATTATAGGGCTACAATACCCAAACCTTAGGTCAAATCTCAAGAGAGATCACACAAATGGCTTCCACATAACCCATATATTCCTATCCAAGTAAGAATTTACTTCCTCCATCTACGAATTCTTATATTTCATTAGCATAGAACATAGTATTTGAAAACCATAATGTTCCATTTATGGTAAAAAAAGGCAGAGGATTTAGCTATTTAGGCCAAACAACCACTTACCTTTTTGAAGTTATCCCTTGTATGGTTGTAGATCCAGAATCATGGTTTGAGTGAGGCATCAGAATAATCACAAGAATAAATGAATAAAAGCATACTGATGTTTGGGTAGGTTGTATTTATGCATAGTCGTAAGTTTGGGTAATTCGCATCACTGATCAGTTTTAGACCTGCAATATCCTTCCAATAAAAACCTCAAAAATGCTAGATCCAATGCCAATGAATCAATACACACGAAGAAATACCCAGTCAAGGTAATTTGTGTCTATGCACAGTGATTCAGACGTTTGGGTAGATCCCATAACAAACGATCCAAGAATGTACCATAAGATTAACTCATTTTTCGAAGATGCGTGGCACATCACAGGGGATATGACTAGTTTTATAGTTAAAAGAGACAACCTAAATATTTTTAAACACCAAGTCTACACATTCCCCACGTTTCATAATTTAACATCTTTACCACATTCTATGATTGAAACATAAAAAAAACAGTCTCAATACATTGACTGCCAAAACACGTTCAATTATGACCAAAATAAGAGACTCTAGCAGCTCTGTGTAATCTATCATATCTTGTTTTCGAAAACGCAGAGTATATCAAATGAATTTACTGAGCTTTACAGTGAAAAAGAGACTAACTAAAATTTCATGATTAGAAAGACTACGCTATCTTTATCTTTCGTACTGTAAAGATGTTCTCAACAATTCTATAATTTTGAATGATAAACCGATTTCTGTGATAAAAAAAATACAAATTTGCCAAACGAGCCAAAATTTCTACGATAAGAATAGCAGTGAATACCCAGTCATTGCAATTAACTCCTCGATCAGTTCTCGCTCCATCACACAACAATTTCAAATCGTGGATGGGTTTTTTTCCTATGCACACCCTAAACCCCAAATAATAACATCTATAGAAAAACTCTCCCTAATACCACATTCATTAAAATACGACACTATGGACACAAATGTTAGTGGCGTCGTGGCATTAGACAGATGTATAAGGCAATGAGATGAAGATACCTAACTCCTTATTCGATAATGGTCCATGTTGTTGATAAAAAATCTTTGCATCATGGAATTAAGCACATGTATAGAGCGTCAAGATACAGGGTAGAAGCATACATTAGAGCCTGTCCAATTTAGAGAGGTATCGCAGACGCACCCCTCCTCATGCAACGAAATTTCTCAAACACAAGAAAAATTCCAACGATATGCAGAGCTCCCCCTCTCGCTCAGCATACCCCCTTTTATCCAAGATTTGGAAAAATATCAAGTGAAAATTTCCTAATGCCTCCATAAGTCACATTCATATCTGCTGTGTATCGCCTCCACAATTGATGGATGCTACTTAGGATAATTAAAATATCCAAGTTTCTGATAGAGGGTGCAAAGATTCCTCATTTAGGGCACAGATTGCTCTCTCTAATGCTAGTAACCGTTGGACTATTAACTTCGTCCCCCTTCTTAGCTAGTCTAAAGCCNGTATTGCCTCCACAATTGATGGATGCTACTTAGGATAATTAAAATATCCAAGTTGCTGATAGAGGGTGCAAAGATTCCTCATTTAGGGCACAGATTGCTCTCTCTAATGCTAGTAACCGTTGGACTATTAACTTTGTCCCCCTTCTTAGCTAGTCTAAAGCCATGTGGCACTACTGTCCTTCCAACGGACTGCAAAATTTAAGACATTTTGGCACTAACTTGTTGTCACAAGAATAATTCCCTTGATTTCCTCCAAGGAAATCGTACCTCTTAGAATTTACCCATTAATGTAATACAATGAAATTCCCATGTTTAAAATACTTATCGTCTTCAAGTGAAACTTGCTAAATGGGAATTTATTCTTTCAACGAGTATTGATTCAACAATAGGGTGTTTAATATAACAACTAAGTCGGAGAGGATCACAACTCGACCTTTTCATAAATCTAAAGGGTGAAGTCTTCTTCGTTCCCCAAGGACTTGTTCCTTTTCTTTGTGAGAGTTCCCCCACTAACATTAAGTAGGTAGTGCATGTTGCTTGGAACTAAAGTATTATTACTAATATACTTATATAAAAACATAATAACCTTAACCTTAGTGTGTTGGTGTTTTACTTTCTTCATGTTATTTATGTACATATGAGCCCATGCTGCAAATGGACTGTAGTACGNATGTTGCTTAGAACTAAAGTATTATTACTAATATAATTATATAAAAACATAATAACCTTAACCTTAGTGTGTTGGTGTTTTACTTTCTTCATGTTATTTATGTACATATGAGCCCATGCTGCAAATGGACTGTAGTACGGAAAAAGCTAATCAAAGAATGTTATTGTTATGCTAATGTTAGTAAGTCATGTTCCGAGCACTATGATGATGCAATGCTGGTGGTTATGAATAATATCTTGGGGAGTTTACATTAAAGAAAATTGTCGAATGATTGTTGTACAATATAGGTGGCTTTGACATTATCAAATTTTATTGGACATGTTTTATATGAAATGCCATGTATATCTGCTGCTAACATGATTGACTCATATTTTAGTAATAGCTAAACAAAACATTCACCCATTTTTCACACATAATGGCATTGAGGTATAAGGGGTATGCTACAATGTTTCCTACTAACATTACATAAATACTTGGGAATCAACAACATAAATATTTATGGGAATACTAGAAATGGTTCACTCTTAATTGTCAATGTAAAATTAAAAGCCAAAACATGTTAGATAATAACGTGCCTAGAAAATGCTTATTTGAACATTTAGTGGGGAATCAATAATATGAGTACGTAAGGGAATCACTTCTAGATGAAGATATGGTTGATTGTATTCACCTTGAAAATGAATGACATACAATGGAAGAAATTGGAATTCATTTAAACAAGTAATGTTTGGATGAGCATATGAAATAGACATTCTACTCACTCCTAACAACATAAACAGATTTGATGTTCCTTCAAACATTGTGTTGTTCCAACAACTTTAGTGTTAACATATTCCTCCGATAGTGGAATGTTGAGTGATGGTATTTAGAAATACATTTAGTTAACTCGTTAATGAGCATATTTTATTTATTAACTCCTTGATGTATACAAATACTATAAATAATTATAGCAGGATTTTTTTTAGTGCCTTGTTTCTCTATTTCACTTTGAATGGGATAACAAAGAGCCATTGTGCAACAACATTCTAAGTGGTTTCCAATTATAGAACCTATAGGTGNATAGTATAAATAATTATAGGAGGATTTTTTTTAGTGCCTTGTTTCTCTATTTCACTTTGAATGGGATAACAAAGAGCCATTGTGCAACAACATTCTAAGTGGTTTCCAATTATAGAACCTATAGGTGTGACATGAATCAAAGAAGATATCATGCAACTACATCCACAAGTCAAATCAGACAAACATCAACATTGGAGAACCGATTTGTTTCCAATCATGTGTGGTTCATCCTAATGTTAATCCTTTAATTTATTAAATCATCATGCAACTACATCCACAAATCAAATCAGACAAACATCAACATTGGAGAACCGATTTGTTTCCAATCATGTGTGGTTCATCCTAATGTTAATCCTTTAATTTATTAAATCCACCGAAAATCTATATGCTTTCTTTGAATAAAGAATTTTGTTTCATCTCCTTAGGATCCAAGGGTTAATCCTTAAATTTATTCAATCCAATGAAAATATGTATGCGTTCTTTTAAGCAATCATTTTTTTGCATCTCCATATGTTCAAGCATTGTTTGCATATAGGTAAAGAACGTTTTTTTGCTTTCTCTAAATTATTAGAATCCATTATGCTACCTAATGCATTTGGGGACTAATTTTAATCCAAACACATTTATTATGCTGTTAGGAGAGAACATGCCTTTGCTTGCATTTGAAAGACACCATTGTACTAAGTATTGAATCATAGTTTCTTTCCAACTACTAAGTACTTACATGATTTCTTTGGTTCGTATTAGTGCAAATCCTTTAGCAATGTGCTCAAACAACATGCATTGATTTTCAAATAACTAGTGACAATTATTTGTCACAAATTCATTGTAATTTGCATGATTGTGGTTTTTATGATATTGCACAATACATTAATTCATTGTAGTTTAAAGATATTTCTGGCATCTTATTGCATAAATTTTAAAGAAACCCACATAACTTTATGTTATCTTCTAGTATTCAACAAAATTGACATACTATTAGTTCACATTGCTTAAACAAGATTTATAAACAATTCCTTAGCATTAATGTTGTTAATAAACTATCTTAGGGATTGTGCTTCTATTATCTTCTTAGGGAACTCAAACATTGGTGAAAGAAAGGAATTGTATGAATTTAGTCAATTCTTATGGTTACAATAATCTATAGGTTTACTTATAGAATGGGGATGCATAATATTTTTGGTCTCTATAGCTATGAACAAAACAATTTATAACTATATAAAACCACATGACAACTCAATAAAAAATAGTATTGTGCAAAAATTTTAGCATATTAGTGATCCTTGTTTTACATAAGAAGCATGGTAATGTTTCTAACAAATGTTGCTAATTTTCTACTGAATTATATCTACCTATAAATGATTAAAATATTTGGTCAAGTATCCCCATATTAAATGTAACACAAGGCACTCGCAATACATCAAAAAAATACTTTGGTTAGGTCAAACTAATGGCATGAGGCCAAGGATTTATTTTACTCCTAGGATGATAAGGTAATAATGACCTTTTTGTTTACTCATGTTGTTTTGTGGTTTATTGTGGGTTTGGAACTATCATTAATTTAGAGGATTGATATTTTTAGTAGAGTTAAGCAATATGTATTACACAATAGACATGGACACCATATACATTTCAATATACTAAATTAGATATTAAATTATTATTGGGTCATATTTTCACTTTGGTTATTAGTATAAACATCTAGTAAGCTAACCTAAAAAATAAATAAATAAATAAAATATGTATATGTTTGGTGGATAGTATTTTTATAACCTAAACATGCACTGTAACCACAATCAGACCTACTTGCCTTAAGGTACATAGACCTTTCAAAGATGATAGTAATGCAGTTTTTTTGGTGACTTGTTTTGTTATTAAATTGTTGTTGGATCCATATATTGACTTGGGTTATTATGATTGTAATTTATAAACATTTAGTTGCCTAAGTCGAAAAAAATTAAAAGAAAAAAAAGATAAAATAATATATATATATATGGTTGGTGGACACTACAACCATAATCAGACGTACTTAGCTTAAGGTACATGGACCTTTTTAAAGCTGATATCACTGTCGTTTTTGTGTGACCTATTCTACTGTAACTCTCCACAGTGTCAGATCCAGAGTAATAAGGCTTCGAACTCCTCTCAGCGTCTAACCATTCATTAGAACCCAATCAAAGAANCAATCAGACGTACTTAGCTTAAGGTACATGGACCTTTTTAAAGCTGATATCACTGCCGTTTTTGTGTGACCTATTCTACTGTAACTCTCCACAGTGTCAGATCCAGAGTAATAAGGCTTCGAACTCCTCTCAGCGTCTAACCATTCATTAGAACCCAATCAAAGAAATCTGCATCCTTATCTTGGAATTTTAGGGTTTGGGAGCTCCAATTTCCACAATAATGACCATAGTGGAAGCACCCCAAAGATGCTTGTACGAAATCTTGGGTATCTAGCAGAACGCAACAACAGAGGAAATCCGCTCAGCATACAGAAAGTTGGCACTGAAACTTTATCCGGACAAGGCTGTCCAAATCGGCATTTCGAAGGAGTAGGCAAACACGAGGTTTCAGGAAATCCTTGGTGCCTACAATGTCCTTTCCGATCCCGCCATGCGTTCCTGGTACGATTATCACCGTTCCCAAATGCTGAATTCTTTCGCTTCTTTGTCCTACCCGAAAAATTGGGATTTCGATATCAATCTGCAGCCATACTTTTCTACTTCTGTTTATTCTGGCTATGGTGATACCGGCAAGTGTTTCTTTAGGGTTTATCCAGATAATTTCAGACGTTGTTCGAGCACGAAATAGCGTATGCTCATTCCATGGGGACAGGCCCCGTCCACGAGGCCACCCTCAAGGACATTTCGTGGGTTGATAAGTATAGGGATTGGCAGAGCTGGATCGCAAGGCCCGGAGGTTGGTGGAGGAGGAAAACAAGAAATTGAGGAAGGCGGCCCAGAGAAAGTATAACAAGAGCGTGCGTCAGCTTGCCGAATTTGTGAAAAATAGGGATAAGAGGGTTTTGGAGAGGGAGTTACACAAGAAGAAGTTAAAACCAACGAAGGAGACTCTTCGAGCAGAGAAATTGGAGAAGGAGAAGACTGGGAGGCAAACGCAGTCCGATAGAAATCCAGGTAAACATGCGGATGGTATGATTATTGTCGATGGTATAATGTCGATGTTAAAGGAGGTGACGAGGAAGTGGAAGCTGATAGAAATAGAGGTACCTATGAAGGATTGTTTCATGAGGGTGGATGGTATAATGTTGATGTTGAAGGAAGCAAGGGACCGGAACATGCGGAATGTACCTACGAAGGATTGTTTGACAATGGTGGATGTTATAATTGTTGATGTTAAAGGAAGGAAGGGACCTGAACATGGGGAAGGTATTTATGAAGGATTGTTTGATAACGGTGGATGGTATAATGTTGATGTTAGAAAGAAGGAAGGGATGGGAACCTGGCCAGCTAAGTGGGATTTATGAGTTTTATTGCACTGGTTGTGGAAACAAATTTAATTATTATAGCTTTTACATGCAGTGGAATAAGCCTCAGCAGTCTAAGAAGTACAGAGAAATTTCATTTATGGTTGAAATAGATGTAAATATTTGTATAAATCAGCATTATTAACTGTTGAGTTATACATATAGAGCCTTTAGTACTATTTAGGATTGAAGAAAAAAATATATTTTATATTTTATTTCTTCTATTTTACAAGTGGTTTTAGAGCCTTGGAGTTAGTTGGAGGGGCTCTTTACATCCATAGAAAGGCCCTAGCCATATAGGCTTAAGTTTTGGGGGCCTATCCACGAAGCACCCAGAGAATTGGATTTAACATGATTGAACCTCCCACCTTGACAACAAGTGTCTTGGGCTTGGAAACTCCAACCAACAAGTGGGGGATTCATATTCCAATCATTTCAAAGTCACAATTTTAATATTTCTTATTATAATTTTGTATTTAATAAATATGATTTGTATTTGTTTCAGTAAATGTACTTTATAAGTAGGCAATATATATTCTCAATAGTGTTCAAATATATATTCTTGATTTTGAGTTACCTTTGGAGCAGAATTTTGTAAGTGACATATTTCTTTGATGCTTTAATTTCATTATATGATCTATCTTTGTTGTTTGTAAAGTGATTTTAATATGATGATTAAAATGAGATGTGTTTGTTTTCACTATTAATAATATTACCCTTTATTTTTATGATCACCTTATGAGTATATAAAATGCTATTAAAATAATACATAATATTAATACTATTGTTAGTATTTTATATATAATTTTAGTAAGTAAACACTAAATAAATAGTTATATAATGCTGCGCCAAAGAAAAATAGCAAGCAACAAAACTACACACTCACCAAACGTCGTCGTGGAGCCAAACACTACATCGGGCTGCACACTTCCCAACGAGCATTAGTGGTGCTAGCATGTGGTCCATTAACAAATCCCAAACCCACTTCTCTATAGTTTTTAATCGATCCAGTATCGATTGTCTCCATTCCATGCGATGGTATAAACCCCTTATGGAAAGTGGTAAACCCTATGTGCTAAGTTATAATTTCGCCACCCCAAGTTTAATACAAGCTTTAGGATATCATATGCATCGCCTACGAACAGTTTACTCATCAGGACTATGCTCTTCAAACTCATTAGAATCTAAACCTAAGACAATGGCATATGCAATATTCCATTGTACGTTTTTAAGCATAAGCCAACTTTAGCTTTTAAGGAAAGATTTAGGAACCTGTAAAAGCATAAGATCAAAGTACAAGCTAATTATTTTTCGTAAAATAAATATGCAATACAAATATGTTAGGATATGAATAGTTAATAATAATTACACCAAGAATAATAAATGTCACTAAGATAATTAGTCTATGTCATTTAAATAATAAGCGTGGTAGTGACCTTGCCACTAGCCGGAGTATGTAAGGAATAACAATAACAATCAACAGGTGTCACTAGATGTATGAATGTGCACAAGTGAAAAAAATGTTCAACACTATGTAACAAGTTTTCCATTGCCAAAGTACACCTGCATATAACACATTAAGTGTTCCTTAGTTCAAGAGAATTATGTAATCCCACTAGACAAGTAGAAACTTTTACCTCTCACGTAGTTACATGGGAGAACCTGCAAACATTTTTAACGTTTCGCTTGCGAAATTCCTCATAGTGGTCTCTTTCCGATCTGTCGAGTATACTCCCTTCCTTGAATGTAAAACTCCATCAAAAATATTTCCCAATCCGTTTCTCCCTATCCATCATTTCCATGCATCCACAAAAGTCATTTCATTGGTTAGTCTTAACATATTTTACTTTCTACTTCATGTTGAGGGAAAATAGGCCCGAGTGCTGTCACTTCCGCGCTTTGATACCATCTAGAGTAAATCCCAAAGTTCATAAAGCTTTTGAACAAAAATATCTCATAAAACTTAAACCTCTAATACAACCACACAACTATTGTCATATTTGATTATGCTCCTACAGAGTTCCATCTTACCATCAAGACATACCTGTAGTATTGTTAATTTATTCATGAACATACATTGTGTAAAATACCGCTTGTACCTTAATACGTTAATTGATTTGTTTGCGAATTAGGTTTCTACAACAAACACATGTTTAGTAACCTTTTTCACCAATAACCCTTATACTGCATTCATAACATCGTCACCATGTAAAAAAAAGAAAAAAACCAGGAGATCATAATAATAAAAATGACAACCATATTCACATGGTTCACCCCAACCTTGGGGTTAACTCCACCAAAGATAGTCCACACCAAACCGTACGGATTTTTTTATTATTAAGCATTCAAACAAGGTCACAAATTCATAGTTTTCCAAGCTCCAAACCTTTCCACAACGGTATCTTATAGAGGCCAATACCGAAATAGCCTTTCTGCAGGGCCCTTCCTTTTGAATAATAATATTATTAAAAGAATTCCGAGTATGAATTTCCAAATCGTAAAGTCTTTTAGTGAGCAACCTTAGTGTGTTCTTAAGAGATTTATCACAAGACTTAACACAATTGTTAAGACACAAGATTTATCACAGTCTTCAAAAATATGCTCAAACCATTCAGCAACATAGTAGTCTTATATCAAGACAAAAATGTGTATCTTAAGGGCCTGTCTTCAAAAAGACAAATCACAAATATAAGAGTAGTCTTTAATAAGACAAACACATATCAAAACTTTATCAACATATAATGCATATCTTAAGGGTTGTCTTCAACAAGACAAAACACAAAGACACAGTGGGATCAACCCAACTAACTCTGGCGATCATTGACATGATTGACGAAAGCAAATCGACCACCATTCCTCATTGCGGCTCTCTGGAGGATATTGACAGAGCTACCACTCGCACGTTTCCTTTTGGATTTGGGCAATTAATTTCTTAGGGAGGGAGCCCTATGACACCACAGACACACACACCGATTTTTTATGAACTCGCTAGGTATAAATCTCCCAGATTGACCTCTACTCTACTTATAACATAAAGATCAGTCTACCGAAAATGCAAGCAACAGCATGGTCATATCCTAACCCTTTGACAGCTTACAATAAAAATGTTATAACGATATATTCAGCACGAGGATGTTTAATACCTCATGTGATGTGAATGGTTACGCGTTACAAATAGTCAAAGCCTAAAGGTGGTGTTCCAAGGAATGCAAGGGTTGAGTAGAGAATACCGTATAGTGGGTGAGGTGAAACATGCAACTGCAAGGGTCGAGGAGAGTGCTAACTTTCCACGAGCTTCAATGAAAATCATGGAATAGAGAGTGTAATTACCAGAAAGAAATGGTGATATTTTGGGCAAATGGAAGGCGTTTCTAGCTGATTC
>LPNX010671794.1:19250-72816 GCA_001517045.1 Pseudotsuga menziesii
CCTTATCCTCCAATCTACAACACTGGTCACACCTAAAAGCAAAAGGGAACAACAAGAATTTGGGGCAACCCACTAAAGTGGATGCGGCAGGCTGTTACACCATGGGGATCCCATAGTGAATTCGTCTTTGCTTCTTAATGTTTCCCCTCCACCTTGTTGGGTACTGTACTGTAAAACGATCCTATCTACCTGAACTTCTCAATCTTAACAAAATAGAAATGAGCCACCTTACTTTGGAGCAACTCCCCGGCAACGGCGCCAAAATGTTGGTCAATTTTAATGTTGCTTAATTAACCTCAATTTAATTATCAACCGGGCAATCGTAAACTTTGAGCTGCTACACTATATGTGCAGGCAAGATAGTGTTAAAACAACCCTAATATTTCATAGAAATTCCACCTACAACAATCTTTTCAGAGAAGTCCTACCTACAAAAATCTTTCAGAAGAACAATCTACGGATAAAACAAACCCTACAGCAATCCCTTAAACATCCCACAATCCACACTCGGCTACAGTGCTCATAATCTATTCTAAAACTGAAAGAGTTTAATAAATAACTTTGATCTGAAAACTCCACTATAATCCTACGAGAATTAATGCTTCACTTCACACAAATACTGCTAAAATTATTGCCAGAATAACATCTGTAATCTCTTGACTTTAAATAGTCAACACACAACCTGTTATAATGAGTCTTGGCTGGTTATTATTATTCAAATATACTCTGTTTGTTTTATACACATTAATGCACACCGGAAAAAGGCCAAGGTTATCCAAGCAATGCTCATTAATCAATAATAGGACTGTATGAAAAATATTCAATAGTGTTGGTTTGCATGTGCATGCTGTGAAGCTGGTGTTAATTCAGGAGAGCAATTTTATAGACTAGGGTCTTCTCCAAACTCAAACAGCCTGATTACTCACTTGTTTAAAAGATTATTAAAGCTCTAAGTGCTCTATAAATTCCAATTTTCAATCCTTTTACAAACTATCACAAGTGCTGTGCTACCCTACAGCTCTGCAAATTTAAAAATGAAAAGAATGAACTGTTATTAACTACTTTCAACAGCTAGAGGCAACCAAATTGCCAATACTGCATTGCATACCGGAAATCAAAGAAAACATTAACTCACGCCATTCCTTAATCTACTTTTACAGTCTATCTGCTAGCAATAAAAGGAAAAATCTATTGCTATTTTGCTATAGGAAGAGTGAATAAAAAGAAGTCTAGCACTGTCCACTATACGCTGGCAAATAGAAATAATAAAAACTCAGTGTACTTATAACCTTTCAAACAGCAAAAATGTGAATCGAACCATCACACAATTCATGAAAAAAAAACCAATAACCCTAAGCAATGTTCATGGCCATTAACACAGTCCACGCTTAAGCCAAAAAGGGTCTAAAATGAAAACTGTTCCTGAGTTATTCAACAGAATAAATCAATTACATTTAACTAATAATCTGCAGTCATTCATATGAGGGAAACTATCAGTATTCTATTTAACCATATCAAAGAACAGATACATTAACCTGTTTACAAAACACACACACTACAAAATACCAAGGTTGGTGCTGAAGGGGGCCCTCCCTCAACGCCTTCCAGATCTAGATTGGAACCTTAAAGAGAATACACACTGATTTTATTACCAAAAATGGAGCATTACAATCGTTTCTCAACATTCTCCTCTTCTTAGGGTTTCAAAAGCCCTTTTTATACTAAAATTACAGACTAAAATCAACCATGTAACAGAAATTGATCCTCAAACAATCCTACAGGTAACTCGGCACACCTGAGCCAAATAGGGCAACTCGAATCCCTTTCAAATCTACTCAAACAAGAAAACAACAGCTTCATATTCAACGGCCATCCAAAAACAGAACCTGAAAAGTCTGCGTAGGCATGGTGGAAGGTGATGGAAGCTCATTGTTTCCGGTGGATCGAAAACCCCCAAAGTGTGGATCGAAACCCCCATAGTTGCCAGTGCAGCCATTGTGCCATCGCGAATCTTCCATGGAGCGCCGAAAAACCCTGCATAAAAGAATAACGAGCTATCAATTCACTCGGCATATATATATGAAGTTTAAAAAAACCAAATGTATACACAAAACAATATAAAATACCTAAAAACATCACTCACCAAGGTTTTTATCCACGTGGGTCTCCAAACATACATAAACAGGAATAAAACTAATATATCACATAGTTTACCAAGTATTAGGCTAGAAAACTAAGTATTAAACAACTAAAAATAGAGGACCAACAGAGGCACCAGTTCTTTTTGCGGCCTCCGTTTTAGAGGATCGATAACAAACGTTCCGATGATTTTACCCACGCTGATTTTGTGGCTCTTTTTCGCTATCGGATTTGTGTTGGACTTTTTATTGGGGATTAGGCTTTAGCATTTCTGATCACCAATGGTTACTTTTTTTGGAAACCCTAGTCTATTTCAATGTCACATTTGCGGCTTCCGAGCGGACTAATTGTCCAACGCAATTGTTCTTTCTTCCACCGATTGTTGCAACCTTTTAGTAGGTGTGTCTCCCACCGTTCCGGCTCCATAGCAGGCTGATTTCATTTTCCTTGTTTTCCTTTTTTTCCGATGAAGAGTTTATTTGTCTGATGCTTAGTGCTGGCATTGGGATTTTTTCCCACTATTCAGATATATTTTACATTGTTCTATGGAATAGCGGAAGGTGCCCATGGGCACAGGTGAGTGTTAAAGTTGTATGAGTTGAAGAACGTGATTCGGGGTTTGGTGTTTCGAATATAGGTAGTTACTTGGCCCTAGTCTTTTCTCTCGTTGGAAGTTTTTCATTTTAATACGATGAGGCCTGGATTGGGATGTAGAGTTTGTTTTATCGGAGACGTGTTTAAAGTTTTGAACAGAGGTTTATCACAAACTTGTGGGATTTCTTTTTCCTTGGAATTTTTTATTTTCATGCATTAATACTGTTTATAGCTCATTTTATAGAACGCTTGATTGATCGATTTTATATTACCTTGTTAAACACTAATGATCTGATATACACAGGATAGGAAGGTTGTTGCAAAGAATATAGGCCTGAAAGGTAAAGTTGAAGATAAGCAGTTTTGAAAGAAGAATTTAAAGCCTAAAGAAACAGAGATGTTGCTTGAGGAAAATAAGGGAGATAAAGACTAAGACCAACAAGACCTCAAAATACTAATGGATGAAAGAGTGAAATCATTAAGAGCATAGGCTCAGGCCCGAGGAGTTTTTCAGTTACCAAGATGGCCCCTTTTCATAAAATTGTTTAAATTTGGAATGTAAAGTTTGGATGAATCATGAGTGTTTGTTCCAAAAAAAATTTCCAGACTACAAAGAAACAAGGCAACACAATCTCAAATATTCAATCAAACAAAACTAGGTTTGTAGGGTTTTTGAAAGGTTTTTCTGGTTGTAAAGTTTGGTGACCAAAGGGAATATATTCATAAGCCAAATAGGAACTAAATCACATGTAAAGGATAACAGAGATGCATAATATAATAACCATGTATCCAACATAACATATCATTGAAGTTCATCCACAACAGGCAAGCACCACAAGCAAAGAAACCATAAACCAGCAATGAATTTACCAATAGTGTAGCCAAACAAGCTAGAAATGAAGCCAAAACACATACTGAACGGGTAAAATGGATCATATATTTCATAATCTGTTCATCAAATACACATGAGAGTCATATACTTAGCTTATCAACAAGTCAGGAGACCTCCTCTAGCCAGCCAAAAAGTAGAACCCTTCTTTTGTACCCTTGTCCCTCTTTTATAATTACAAATAAGTAGTTCTATATTCCCTTCATTAGTTCAAAATTGAAACTACCCAGCAGTTACATTAACTAACTTTCAACTAATTGACTAAAAATAGCAAAATCAGATTCCTGGCAAATATGGCGAATTTCTGGAAAATAGGTGTCAAAGAAGCTTCCATATCTCTCAATCCCTAACACCTGTGTAAACAATGAGAGAGGTTTTTGTGAATGGGTTTGTGATGGAGAAAAAAGTCTCTTTGTTTTTAAAAATTCATCTCCAATAAATCATAATCTCCAAGATGAACACTAAAATAGGAAAATATTAAATATTTAAAAACCCTGAAAAATAGGCTGCAAGGATTAAACTGAATATTTCAAACCTTGACAGTTGTTGCAAAATTGAGAGAGGTTTTTGAAATTGGTATCTTATGAACAAAAACCTCTTTTTGTTTTCTAAAATACCTCTCCATAAGCTAGTGGTATGCATTCAAGTTCAGTAACCCAAAATAGGAAAAATAGAGCAGAAATCTCAATAATTTGTTGCATTTCAAATGTCATTCCATTCTGCATTTCGATGAGCATCTGTCACAGATTATGGGACCAATTCATAGCCATAGACATGCTTTACCTTTTCGACCAACGTAATACAAATGGTACCAGTGCCACAAAACAAATCCAAAACTATCTCTGAGCTATCTCCTCTCAAATTTGCTGCTTCTTCTACAAGCTGGTAAAGCTTCTCTGCCTAAAAAGTAAAATTATAGCTGCTTTTGTAGATGAGACAGCCAATTCCCACTATAGCCTTATAGTAGGTATGATGTCATAGTTTTGAATTCCAATCTAATAAGTATTTGTTTGAAAGAAAGAGTTCGCTGATATTTCAAACAGAAGTCCTCGTAAGCACTCTGTTATTGTTGAATTTCCATGCAATATATACTGTGCTTCTCCAATTGATGTGTTTCCAACAAAAGTGTTTATATTGTTTACAATGCTCACCACTTCTGGAATATTATTAATAATTTTCCACACAATGGGTTGAAACAACTCTGGCTTGTAAGATGATGTTACAAAATTGACCATCAGTGTTGACAATCCTGTTTGATCTCTGCCTGCTCGTAAAGTAAGATGTTTGAGGAATCCACTGTGAGTATGAACATCATAAGCTGATAGATTTGATGCTAGATGCTGCCAACACTCCTGTACGATTGCTAGTACCTAATTTGCAATTTTATTTTGCAATAAACAGTTGTTGATGGGAAGGATCTTATCAAAGCAACCTGGCACATGTAGCCCCAAAGCATATTTATTAGCATATATACTATCTTGTCCACGTACAACCTCTCCAGGTCTCCAACTCTTTGTCCCAAATGAGAACTCCATCTTGTTCCTGTAGTGAAATTGAACATCACATGGTAAAATAGGCTTCATATAGTCTACAAAGCCAAGTCCTTGAATGGGAAATCTTCCTATATGAGTTATTAAATCATGCGCTTGTTGTTCCTTTTCTTGGACCTGTGCATCATATGCAAGATTCAGTGTCTTACAACCTCCAAAATCTGCTGCATGCTCACAAAGAGATGCAACAGAATCATTATGAGGAGAGATCATATTGAGATTTTTGACCTCAATCCCGGCTTGCTGCAAAGCCCTAATTTCCTTCTTCAACTGCCAATTCTGATTCTTAGCAATGTGTCTTCATTCCAACATCTGTCATGATTTTTCCATGCATTTTCGAACCTGAGTTGTGTAAGGTTGGTTATCTTGCAGCATATGCCAGAAAAGCTCAGTTTTATCTTCAGCATATTTATCTGATTTTGAACAAATTTCATCCACTATACTTCGAGAACTTTTGCTTTCAATAAGGCACTTCTTTTATGTGAGATTCTCCTTGAACCTTGCAACAGTCATTGAATCAGGCAATATTTCTATGTCTTCATTATGAAATGAAGGTTTACATGATGGCGTAGACAAGATCAAATCATTTCCTTCACAAATAGGACTTTGTTGTGCAGATTGAAGATGGAAACCATCAGTAGAACTTATTCTGCTAAGGCTTGAACCAATTCACAAGAAGGTTCACCATCTTGCAATTGTGGAAACTCCTCCAAAGCAAACAATATTGGAGTGGTAACAATCCCCTGGCGCATGTCAGAAAGAGAAACCTTGCCAAGTGAAACTGTTGTGCCAGTAAAGTCAAGAACATCATCAACTAGCTGATATTCTAATCCCAAATTCCATCCATAATCATATGCAAGCATGCAAACTTCTGCTGGCTGACCAGCAATAAGAGCTATAGCCTTGCAACTGTTAGCCATCAATGATGTCGTTTTGTAAAAAATCTTCTACATATAATATTCCATGCTACAACGTTGTTCATTTGTATTTTTCATTTCCATTATCTCACCAATGCCAAGATGCTCCAACACCTTCAACAATAATTCTACTACCTCTGTATTTTTCAATGAGGCAAGTGCCACAGATGCTCTTGAAATCAAGAAATCGCCAGCCGGTACATCAAGCTTATTTCCCATCACAAAGTTCAATGAGCCAACACCTGTTTACATGAAAAACTTGGAAAAACACATATCAAATGTGACCAATGATGTATTTAACACCTTAGGAACGAAACCCCCCAAAAAATCGGACTGAAAAATGACCATTTTGGCAAAAACGATTTTCTTGTAGCGCTGTAGTGTAACTTTTTGGCCGTTGCGCTACAAGAAAGTTTTAAACTCAAATTTGGTGCTTTTTGATCCTTAATTCAATTTTAAATGAGGTTTATATGGTAAACCTTGATCTTAGTGTTCATTTTTGAAACCTTTAATCAACATATGTCCTATTGAACCCTTCAGAATCATAAGAAAAACAAAAATGAAAACCTAAAGGCAAAAATCAAAATTTCACTTTAAACCAAAATTTCCTAAAAGTAAGCAAATGAGCAAGCTTAAAACAAAAAAAATCACAAGCAAAATATAATACTGAAGAAAACAAATTCATGACTTAACATCTGGCTCCAGCTGCGGGATGAAGTCCTCCCTGTGAGGCTTCAAGAACCTGTAGACTAGTGCCTTCTCTTCTGCTACCTACTAGTCTGCAAAATTTCCATTGGGATATGGAGTCCTTATTCAATCCTTCACACACTGATATATACAATGAAAATAAAATCTCTTTCTTTGAGGAACCTTCTATTTACTGAATCAAATTGTAATCCCATTTCCAATGTAACCATGAAAAAATTTCATCAACCCACCAAAACTTGTTTCCAACTCCAAATATATATATAATCAGAAATATTGGAAAACATGAAGAGTAATGATCTAACAAATTATACTCACTTTCATCAAATGGTGTCTCTGAAATAACAGATTTATAACCTGGTATTGACTCTAAATAATCTGCTACTGGATTATAAAAATTCCCATAAGTTACCTCTTTCTGCTCTATGAAAAAGACAGGTTGTCCATAAGAATATTTTGTTCCATGAATATCAATCAGGCATTGGCGATAAAAGACATCAGGATCAGCCTAAATTTACTTCGGATTTTTTTGGATAGTATCATCAATAATGTTAACACTTTGAACCTCCTTTTCCACACTGTCTTCAAATGAATGACTATCATGGATTGGATTTTGCTGTTCAAGGTGACATATAAATAAACTATAATAAACTGAATGCATTCTTGAATCTGCTGATCAGATTGTGACATATCACACACCTCACAGATTTCTGGGTCTTTCTTTTTAATTTCATCATCATATTTATTAAAAATTAGAGCATCTTCATAATGATTTTGAACAACAGATTTATCATAACCATGAATATAAGCAACTTCTGAAAAAATGTGAACAACCTGGCCTTCATCAATTTTAGTATCAAAACCAAAAGGATTAGAATCTAATTCATCACAGAATTCTTGTCTTGGAACCCTAATCTCTTCATCATAACAAGGAGCATTATGAAAAATTTCAAATGATGCTGCTAAAGGTTTGTCTTTTTCTTCAATACAAAACCGATCTTTAACACAACAATGATTTCCAACAGTTTGTTGAACTAGAGATTGATCTTCAAAAGGATTAGCATTCAAACGGTTATTAAGGCTGTTGAAATCATTATGAAAATATTCCAAACTATCTCTACTGGTCTCATCACTTGAATAATCCTCAACCTGACCTAAAACAACAACTTGATTATCGTAATGATCATGGAATTATTCCTTGATAGCAGTATCTGAAAATGTTACCGCTTCATCTTCAACAAATTCTTAAACTTCAACTTCTTCATGACATGTTTTGAACCCTTTAATGTACTTATCATCGTGATTTTTTGAATCAGAAATTGTATTATAAACATCAGCCTGCTCACAACAGTATTTAAAAAAGAATTCAGCTGAGAACACATACTTACAATGTTTCCGAAAACATGTGTGGAATTCTTTCAATGAGGAAATGCTAGTAGCAGGAAGAGAAAAATACCATTCTCGTGCATCTTGCTCGAGTGAATACATGAACATATTCATGAGCACATCTTCATGCTGTATATTTAACTGGACCATACATTGATGAAATCTGATGAGGTGATCTAAAGGATTATCCTCTTTTCTTTCTCTAAACCATGGAAGACAATCTCCCCAAACATCCATAGTAGGTACTGAATTTGGAAAACCTAGAATATCAGAAAAATTGAAAGGTGCAAACCTTCAAGCTAGAATGTCTTCCATGGACATCGACCTCTGCATCTTGAAATAGTGGAGTCGCCAATCAATTTGTCAAGACAGATTTTGTTTTTTATCCTCTGAAAGAGAAAGGGGTGACAGTAGTTCAAGTTAATTAGGGATGCATAAAGCTGGGGATGAATGAAACCTTCTAATTCTTCTACCTATTTTCAGTATCTGTTCTAGGCTTGAAACACTCAGCTGCAAAGGTGAAACAGGTCTGTTTCTAGTTCCAAGTCCCCTAGTAGCCACTGTGACAAATTGGTGAAAAGTAGCCTTAAAGATGTGCTGGTTTAAGTTGACCTCTTAAAACCAGTGAAATGATAAGTATCCTAGGGAAAAATCTATTTTCAACTTCATTCCCCAGAAATGGTGCCAAAGATGTTTGTGCCAGAAATTGTTTCCAGACTACAAAGAAACAAGCCAACACAATCTCAAATATTTAATCAAACAAAACTAGGTTTTTAGGGTTTTTGAAAGGTTTTTCTGGTTGTAAAGTTTGGTGACCAAAGGGAATACATTCATAATCCAAATAGGAACTAAATCACATGTAAAGGAGAACAGATATGCATAATATAATAACCATGTATCCAACAAAACATATCATTGAAGTTCATCCACAACAGGCAAGCCCCACAAGCAAAGAAACCATAAACCAGCCATGAATTTACCAATTGTGTAGCTAAACAAGCTAGAAATGAAGCCAAAACACAGACTAAAGGGTAAAATGGATCATAAATTTCATAATCTTAGTGTTTATTTGTGAAACCTTTAATCAACATATGTCATATTGAACCCTTCAGAATCATAAGAAAGACAAAAATGAAAACCTAAAGGCAAAAATCAAAATTTCCTAAAAGTAAGCAAATGAGAAAGCTTAAAACAAAAAAAATCACAAGCAAAATATAAGACTGAAGAAAACAAATTCATGACTTAACAATGAGCATTCACAAAATGACAAAACAATGAGAGGAAATAGTTGGGGCAACCCAAAGGTTTTGCCTCTGGTATAAGTATAGGAGAGTTAGACAGAAAGAGGGCTTTTTCCTAGTGATACTTGTGAAAAACTTGTTGTAAGAGGAACTATTTTGTTTTGCAATAATATAATTACAATTTTGCCTATTGGAGAAATTTTTGGGTGGAATGTTCAAATGTGGTGCAATGAATGATGTTGAAGGGGAACTATTTCGTTTTCAGATGTGATTCATTAACTGTGAGATCGTTCTAACTTTCTGAACCTATGTTCTTGTATGAATGTTCTCTAGTTTATTTTATGATAATTTCCAATGTGAGTAATGAATGTTTTAACAAACAATGAGCTATCCTGTTGTGCATATCTTTATTTATGTTTATGTGTTTTGATTCAAAGAACAACTACCTGTGATTTATCTTAATACAAGAATAGTAATACATTACTCATTAAATGATAATCTCTCTCCCTAGGGACAACTTAGTTAGTTTTGTTTTCTTTTGTGTGTGATTTAGATGTGAGAGAGTTTAAGATGAGAGGTAAGAACCTGTGCATCACATTATGACCGCTCCTCATATTCTTTATCAATCTGCATTTTAGATAGGCACTTGCATATCATACTTAAAGTTAAAAACAGAAAAAATATACACGGTGGACCGGGCCACAACCGGTAAAACCCTTTATTTTTGTTACTTGAATTATAGTAGCCGGACCGCAAACCAAACGGATTCCCCATACCAAACAGTCACAGGCTAGTTGGGAATGTTGACTGGGGAGAATCCCTTGTTGTTGTTGCCTACAATTTTCTAGGCCTCAATAGTTTTTGGTGCTAGAAGGAGGGCCACCAGTGCATGGCTGGCCGGGGAAATCCATTTCCTCGAAATTACTCCACCAGTGATAGTTTTGAAAGCAGTTTATTTCCCAATCCGAATCCCGAAGGAAGTGCAAAGAAAATTTGTATTCAATGGACAATGAAGTTGTTAATGATCTGAGGAAACACACTAGAGCATATGTGAAGATTACCGGAGGATTACCCATTATCCTTGATTTACCCCGAAGAGAATACAAGAAGAAAGACCGTCCCATCTTGGAAGATTCAGTGTTGGTTGGCGATTTGAAAGAATTAGTAGAAGTAGCATTACATGAAGTTGTTCAGCCTTTGAATCAAGTAGGCCCTAATACACCTAACGGTTCACGTGTCCTTACTCCTGCTCACTCACCTCCTCACTCTCCACCCAGACTCATGGTAGGTGTAAATGAAAATCATCCACCTAACCCACCAAATCCACCACCTGCTTGGAAATCCAAATCACCCCTAAACTTAGCACCTCCGTTGCATGACTTACCTCAAGCGTTTGAGAAGATTCTTCCCAAGTTTGACCCAAATGAGAGTATTTTAGTAGATAACCATTTGCAAAGTTTCTACTTGGCCATAGAAGGACTAAAATCTCGAGAACACGAGGATGTAGTCTGTAGACTTTTTCTGCATACCCTTAAAGGAGCAGCAGCCTCATGGTATTTTGGTTTGCCTGCAAACTCAATCCCAGATTGGGATACATTTGAAAGGATATTCAGAAAAAAATATGCAACCCAAAAAACTCATGCGGATCTCATGAAAGGAATGTGAACTTTAAATAAAGAAAGAAAAGAAAAGGTGCATAGTTTTACCCAAAGGTTTGCATCTTATCTTAAGAATTTTTCTGAAATCGATAAGCCCTCGGATAAAGTTTTGATTGAGTACTATACTTCAGCTCTAGGGCCCAATTTGGCCATGTTTGCCAAAATGAAATCCAAACCTATGCTAGTAGAGACTTATGAAGAAGTGGAAAGAGTAGAGGCTAAAAAGGAAAGCATCGAAGATTATCCTGAGCAGTCAGAAGAGAAAAATGTTGGGAAGAAAGCTTTGTTATTTACTAAGCCTAAAGAGGAACAATCACATGATTTTGAAGGAATGGCAAAAATGATGTAGAAGCTCTCTAATAGAATAATAGACTTGGAAAAGGAAAAGGAATCCCATAAGTTCTATAAACCTTATTACAAGAAAAAAGAGGATAACAATCAATCCCAACCCCCTCCACATAGTCCTGCATCGATGAACTTAACAGAGGTAGGGATGGATAACTTTTGCACTTTCCACCAACAACCCCATTTTGAAAAAAATTGTCCTCAATGGATAAATTCAATGACATTAGTGATGAACCAGCTGTTGGATTCCAAGTTAACAGAGGCTGACGATGAGGAGGGAAAGGATAATAGTAAATCAACAGAAAAATAGGAAGATGATACCATGGTTTTATGGGACTGTGCCTCGTTGTTTGATACCGAAGAGGAAAAGGATCCGAGACATGAAGATATCTCAGAAACGAATGTGACAATGAGAAGCCAAGGGTTGATTAAAGAAAATATCTTTATACTCCCGAAGATTGAGAGACTTCAAAAGAATGTAAAGAAATTTCAGAAAAATACCACAACAGATAAAATTCTCAATTTCACCATTACCATTAACACTCCAAATCATATCAACATGCCAACTAATCCCATTGAAGAGAAGATAAATTATGAAAAGACAAATTTCACAGAACATAGGATGGAGTATGACATTGTAGAAGATATCAAAAAGGTGAAAGCAAACATTTCACTATTCGAAATGTGTAATGTGCCACAGTAGAAAGAAAAATTGTTAAAAGCATTAGAAATGCTTGAAGAGAAACTTCCTGTTAATACCCAACCCGAAGAAGAAGAAATTGGGTAAGCAAGTGTGGGAAGTAAGTCCAAGTATAAAACTCCACCTTTTCTCCTCACTTTTGAAATTTTCAATCATAACGTGCACAACTGTCTAATAGACTCAGGGGCATCAGTAAATGTTATGCCACTTTCAGTATGTAGGAGGATAAATGGACAACCCAAACCATCTACCTGGAAGGTTACTCAGCTAGACAGGACCAATGTGAAAGTAGTTGGGGAAATGGAGGATGTTCTCATTCACTTATCTTAAAATGATAAGGTATGTCAATTCATTGATATTGTAGTGGTAGACATACCTGAGGCTTATGGACTTGTTTTGAGTAGAGATTGGTCAGCAAAGCTGAATGGATATTTTGCTTCAGATGGGTCACATCTGTGGTTACCTTATAAAGGAAGCCCAAACCAAATTAAAGTTATAAGAGAGCCCCACATGAAACACAATGTCATGTAGTTAGAAGGTAAGAATGAACCAGTGAATTCTGTTTTAGGGAACTACTTTATTGAGCTGGAACTAACAAATTACCAAGCAGAAGAAGCCAGCATTACATCAGACACCCAGCTTGATCTCCTTCAGTTTTCGCAGGCTAATGAAATTGATTGTAAATTAGTAGACTTAGCTTTTGATGTACGTTCTAATTCAGGTACGGTAAAAATAGATAGTTTTTGACTTTTTTTTGATGGATCTAAGACATTGGAAGGATCAGGAGCTAGTTGTGTCTTGATCAATCCAAAGAATAATAAACACTTTCTTTCTTGTAGATTAGAGTTTGAATGTACCAACAACACAACCAAATATGAAGCATTGGTTCAAGGACTGAGGAAAGCAATTGAATTTAAAGTGGAAAATATGAAAGTATATGGAGATTCTGAAATAATTGTGAAACAAATTCGAAATTAGATACATTTCATTTCACCTCATTTAAAAGCTTACCAAAGTGAAGTATGGGATTTGATTAAAACATTTTGTGCATTTAATATTGTGTCAATTCCTAGACTAAGAAATGTCGCAGTTAACTTGTTAACCACCTCAGCTACAAGGCTCATACCCTCTAATAACAAGTGTTCTATTGAATTGCTTTTCAATCCTTCGGTTCCAGACATGATTACAAATTTACGAGTTTTTGATGATGATCAACAGATCCTTGAATGCTTAACAAATGATGATACTTTTAAAGGGGCGATTATCGATGATGAAGAACATCAGGCTGAGATAAAATTTGACAATTTCATTCCTAAAGGAGTCAAGACTTTAGAATGAATGTTTGATCTAAAAAGCAAATTCAGAAGACCAGCAAACGTGAAGACTCACAACTCATCTTTACAATTCAAGCTGATAAACTTAGGAACTGAAATTGAGCCCAAATATGTGAATTTGGGAAAGTGTTGTTCCCTTGGTGAAAGAAACAAGTTCATCAATTTGTTCAAACAATACAAATATGTGTTTTCCTGGACATATGAATATTTGAAAACCTATGACACCACGATTATTCAGTATGTCATCCCCATTAGGACTGGGGTCAAGCCTTATCAACAGCCCTTAAGGAAAATGCATCCCAAACTTGAGCCTTTAATTCAGAATGAACTGAAGAAATTACTGGATGCCAAAATCATATTCAAAGTTAGACATTCAGAATGGGTCTCGAACCTGGTACCAGTAAGAAATAAATCTAGATAAAGTAGGCTATGTGTGGATTTCAGGAATCTAAATCGCACCTCAGATAAAGACAATTATTCAGTCCCACCCATGGAACAGATATTACAGATGGTCTCGGGTTCTGAGTTATTTTCATTGTTAGATGGATTCTCTGGCTATAATCAAGTACTAGCAGCTAAGAAGATAGACTCAAAACTACATTCAGAACAAGATGGGGGACTTTTGTTTATAGAAGGATGCCTTTTGGACTCATAAATGCTGGAGCTACTTTCCAAAGGGCTATGGATATAGCTTTTCGTAGTCTGATTGGCCGCAGTGTTGTGGTATACCTTGATGACATCACAATATTTTCAAAGAAAAGAGAAGAACATGCATTTCATTTCAAGCAGATTTTCGAGCATTGCCGAAAATATGGTATCTCGCTAAACCCCAAGAAGTGTGTGTTTGCTGTTACAGAAGGAAAGATACTAGTTCATGTGGTATGTAAGCAGGGGATCTCCATAGACCCAGAAAGGATCAAAGCTATCGAATGGATCCCTTTACCCCATAATAAGAAAGGTATGCAATCATTCATGGGGACAATAAATTTTGTGTGAAGGTTTGTGCCTCACTTTGCTCAAATCATTAAACATCTACAACAAATGGTGAAGCAAAGCAAAGTGTATAATTCAAGTGGACTGATATAGAAAAGAATGCATTCGAAAAAATAAAAATGGCTATTGCTCACACACCATCTCTTAAAAGCCCAGATTTTGATAAAGATTTTATTTTGTACACTTTCGCATCTGATGATTCATTGGTACCGATGCTTACTCAGAAGGAAGATGGGGGAGATGAATTCCCCATATCATTTATGAGCACTGGTCTGCAAGGGGCTGAATTGAATTACCCAGCTGTAAATAAACAAGCTTATGCAGTCTTCAAAGTGGTAAAAAAATTCAGGCTGTACATACTTAAGAATTGGAAGAAGGTAATTGTTCCACACATAGCTGTGAGGTCTCTTTTCGTACAAAAGGAATTAGGAGAAAGAAGAGGAAACTGGGTAACAACTTTACAAGAGTATGACCTCGAATTCAAACCAGCCTCCATAGTTAAAGGGCAAGGACTATGCAAACTAATGGCCGAAGGTAATAAAGGGAAAGGACTATGCAAACTAATGGCCAAAGGAGTTGGCATTCAGCATTACTGAACGCTCTTTGGACTGATAGGGTTACACCTAAGAATTCCCTAGTTGTGTCACCATATAGCCTTGTTTATGGAAAGGAGGCTATACTTCCTCCGAACATTATGCTACCATATTCCATAATAGCCCAAGAATCTAGAGGCACAGACAATGAAATCCTGCAGCTTAGAATTTATAATCTTTTGAATGTGGAAGAGTCAAGATCCAAGGCCAAAGAACATTTTAAGCAACAACATGAAGTAGTGAAAAGGTGGTTTGATAAGCACAAAGATGGAACAAAGTAATTTGAAGTGGGAGACTTGGTTCTTAAGTGGGATCACCCGCATGATGAAAAGGGAAATCACACGAAGATTCAATAGTTATGGGTAGGCCCTTTTTAGATTATAGAAAGGCTTGGCCCCTCAACCTATAAATTGAAAGATTTGTAGGGATGGGAGGAGAACTTACTAGTTAATGGTTTAGTTCTCAAACCCTATTTTTATTCATTTCTTGTTTCTTGTTTTGTACATAAATAATTTAATTTGGTCATTTGTTAGCTTTATGTCATGTTTTTTTTGATGTAGATTTAAATTCATGCAAATAAAAGAGGCAAACTTTTCGTTGCATGGAAAGCATCAGGGTTTTGGATTAACTAAAATCCTTGGGTATAAGACTGTGTACTTTTGTTTGAGCTGATAGAATTTCTTCTAGTAAGTATTTTTTCACAAATGGCTATCAACACATTAAAGTCCTGCTTAACCCCTGAAAAAAAACTCAGGATCAAAAGGTCTGGAATACTATTTTGAGGGTCCATCCATTTCACATCTAAAAATGTCCTAGGGGGTGACAGCAAAAGACCCATGGAAAGGAAGCAGGGTAAATAGTATATTATATATAAATGATCCCATGCCAAAAAAAAATTGAAATCGAAAAGGCTAATAAGAGTCAAAACTCCTAAAAAGCAATATCTATCAAAGCAAAGTACCGAATCATATGAGTATAATTTTGCCAGAAAGTTCTTCTCCATCTGTGAGCTGAAAATCAGATACATCTCTCACACAAAAGGACACTATGGATAGAGGAGCCTAAATAAAAATTTAGAAAGAAAGGAATGAGGAGGACTCAAAAGGACAAAGGATCCAAAAGCATGAAAAGGTGCAAAATGGCATGGGAATGAGGAAAAAATGAATATTTCTGTTTACCATATGTTACAATCCTATGGTGTCCAAGCTAGAAGCTACCCAAAAGATAGAGGTAAAATGAAACTTATCTACTTGGCCTCAAAAGATTTATCTTGACTTTGAGATTTTGGGTTTCCATTTTCCTAAGATTGGACTATCAACAATGTGTAAAAGTACATATATTCGCAATTGGGAAAATCTAGACATCCAGAAGAATTCAACATTTTGGTTTTATTGCTAAACAGTCTGTGAGTTAAAGAAGAGTTGATTCAGAGATCTAGGTTTACCAGGTAAACACCAATTGTTGCAGCTGCAACGATTCCCCAAGTTTCTAAAAAATTGGGACCCTCCTTTTAAATTTGTCTTGCTTAGATTTGCTGGGATTGTTTAAAGTTACTGCCAGTTTGATTGATGAGGATGATTATTAAATGACTATATTTTATGCTGATGTAGCTTTTGATTTAAATTATGAATTATGGGGGTTTTTTATTTTGACTGTCAGAAATTTTATTAGCTTTGGATCAGAGCGTAGTCTCCTACATAGCCACCGTTGTGGAGGCTAAGTAGGCTAACGACTTGATCCAAACTCTTGTTTTCTACCGATGTGATTTTGGTTTACTTTTTGGCATCGGGGCATCGGTCCTTATTGTAGCTGTTGTTTCAGAGGATCGATAACAAACGTTTCGACGATTTTATCCGTGCCAATTTCGTGGCTCTTTTCGCTATTGGATTTGTGTTGGACTTTTGATTGGGGATTAGGCTTTAGTATTTCCAATCACTGATGGATACTTTTTCTGGAAACCCTAGTCTATTTC
The DNA here is from genome assembly GCA_001517045.1 of Pseudotsuga menziesii. NCBI lineage: Eukaryota > Viridiplantae > Streptophyta > Pinopsida > Pinales > Pinaceae > Pseudotsuga > Pseudotsuga menziesii. The sequence goes on from LPNX010671794.1 coordinate 36,267, forward strand.
AATCCCGTTGTTGCGGCTCCAGAGCGTACTAACCGTTCGACATAATTGTTCTTTTTTTTCTGCCGATTGTTGCAACCTTTTAGTAGGTGTGCCGCTCGCCGTTGCAACTCCATAGCAGGCTAATTGCCTTTTCCATATTTTCCTTTTTTTTCGATGAAGAGTTTATTTCTCTGATGCTTAGTGTTGGTGTTGGGTTTTTTTCCCGCTATTCGGATTGTTTTACATTGTTCTATCGAATAGCGAAAGGTGACCGTTGGCACAAGTAAATGTTAAAGTTGTTAGAGTTGAAGAACGCGGTTCAAGGTTTGGTGTTTCTAACATTGGCGGTTACTTAGCCCTAGTCTTTTCTCTCATCCGAAGGTTTTCATTTTAATATGATGAGGCCTAGATTGGGAGGTAGAGTCTATTTTATCGAACACGTGTTTAAAGTTTTGAGCAGGGGTTTAGCACAAACTTGTGGGATTTCTTTTTCCTTGGCATTTTTTATTTTCATGCATTAATACTGTTTATAGCTCATGTTATAGAGCGCTTGATTGGTTGATTTTATATAACCTTGTTAAACACTAATGATCTAATATAAGCAGGATAGGAAGGTTGTTGCAAAGAATATAGGCTTGAAAGGTAAAGTTGAAGATAAGCAGTTCTGAAAGAAGAATTTAAAGCCTAAAGAAATAGATATGTTGCTTGAGGAAAAGAAGGGAGCGAAAGACTGAGACGAACAAGACCTCAAAATACTAATGGATGAAAGAGTGAAAGCATTAAGAGCATAGGTTCAGGCCTGAGGAGTTTGTCAGTTACCAAGATGGCCCCTTTTCATAAAATTGTTTAAATATGGAATGTAACGTTTGGATGAATCATGAGCATTCAGAAAATGACAAAACAACGAGAGGAAACGGTTGGGGCAACCCAAAGGTTTTAACTCTGGTATAAGTATAGGAGAGTTAGATAGAAAGAGGGCTTTTTCCTAGTGAGACTTGTGAAAAACTTGTTGTAAGAGGAACTATTTCGTTTTGCAATAATATAATTACAATTTTTCCTGTTGGAGAAAGTTTTGGGTGGAATGTTCAAATGTTGTGCAATGAATGATGTTGAAGGGGAACTATTTCGTTCTTAGTTGTGATTCATTAATTATGAGATCATTCTAACTTTATGAACCTATGTTCTTGTACGAATGTTCTCTGGTTTATTTTATGATAATTTCCATTATGAGTAATGAATGATTTAACAAACAATGAGCTATCTTGTTGTGCGTATCTTTATTTATGTTTATGTTTTTTGATTCAAAGAATAGCTACCTATGATTGATATTAATACATGAACAATAATACATTACTCATTAAATGATAATCTCGCTCCCTAGGGACAGCTTAGTTAGTTTTGTTTTTTGTTGTGTGTGATTTAGATGCGAGAGAGTTTAAGATGAGAGGTAAGAACCTGCGCATCACATTTTGACCACTCCTCGTATTCTTTATCAATCTGCATTTTAGATAGGCACGTGCATATCATACTTAAAGTTAAAAACACAAAAAAATATACACGATGGACCGGGCCGCAACTGGTAAAACCCTTTACTTTTGTTACTTGACTTACAGTAGTTGGATCGCAAATCGGATGGATTCCCCATACCAAATATTCACAAGCTAGTTGGGAACATTGACTGGGGAGAATCCCTTGCTGTTGTTGCCTGCAATTTTCTAGGCCTCAACAAGGTGCAAAAGTTTCTTCATAATCTATTCCTTCTTTTTGGGAGAAACCACGAGCAACAAATATTGCTTTATATTTTTCAATGCTACCATCTGCAACATGCTTGATCTTGTAGATCCATTTGGAAGTTACAACCAACTTCCCTTATGGTCTTGGGAAAATATCCCAAACATAGTTCTTCATGATCGATTGATACTCTTCGATCATAGCATCCTTCCATTCTTTTCGTTCTGTCGCTTCTTCATAGTTCGAAGGTTCTTTATCGATGAAATCACATAATAAAGCTACATATCCGGAGCAGGATCTGGTCCTCTTTCTTTCTCTGTGATTCTCTTTTTGAGCCCCATATCTTTCTGCACCTTGGATAGCATCTCATACCCAAGAAGGTTTCCTTTTATGAGGATTCTTCTCCTGAGGTGGATCTACAGGTTCTTGTGGTTCTTCAAATTCTCGATCTTCTTCTTGAGTTTCTTCATTCATGGTTGTATCATGAATCCTGGGTGCTTCCATTTCTTTAGGAACTTCAACATGTTTCTTTTTGGATTTGTTGTAAGCTGGGTCTTCGTCAAATGTCACATCCTTGATGATTTCAATCTTCTTGAATCCTAGGAAGTATATTCTATAAGCCTTCGAGCTTTCATAGTATCCCACAAATATACCCTTCTTTCCTGAAGGATCTAATTTTGTCCTCTTCTCTTTTGGAATGTGTATGTACACTATATAGTCGAATATTTTGAGATGGTTGACTTCTGGTTTCTTGCCGAAAAATACTTCTTTAGGTGTCTTGTTCTCAAGTACTCTGTGTGGAGTACGATTCTGTACATACACCACTATCCTTACAGCTTCTACCCATAGATGCATAGGAATATTTTGATCATGAAGCATAGCTCTTGCCTCTTCCATGATAGTTCTATTCTTCCTTTTTTCAATCCCATTCTATTGTGGATTATATGGGGTGGGAAACTCCCTCTTAATCCCTGAGTCTTTGCATAACTCTTTGAATTCATTTGATGTGAACTCTCCACCATTATCTGATCAAAAGGTCTTGATCTTCTTTTCTATGTGATTATCAATCAAGGCTTTGAATTCCTTGAACTTGCTGAATACTTCAAATTTGTTCTTCATGAAGTAAATCCATGTCTTCCTAGAAAATTCATCAATGAAAGAAACATAGTATACATACCCGCTTAGTGATTTTGATGACATTGGTACACATACATCAGAGTGGATGATTTCAAATATTCCTTTTTCTTTGCTCTCACTACTTTGAGATGTCTTCTTTGTGTTATTTCCTTTCACACATCCTTTACAGACCCCATCATGTTTTGCTTGTATTTCTGGAATACCTTCAACAACTTTGCTTGCAAGTGGTAGTGCTCTGTAATGCACATGTGCAAGCCTTCTATGCCAAAGTTCATTTGGATCTACTATGTCATGGACCAAGGCTTGTTCTAGATGGCCCTTCAATTTGTACAAACCTTCTTTTTGTTCCACCATCACTACTTCATCATCAATAGTCTTTCCCTTTGGCCACATGATGACTTGGCCATTTATAAATGCAGCCCTCATTCCTTTTACATCTAATGCAGATATGGAGAGGAGATTCTTCTTTATTCCTAGTACAAACAATACTTCCTTCATTGTCATAGACTTTCCAGAGTAAAGTTTATACGAGGATTACCCACTACCTTTTATTGGATACTGGTATTCATCTCCAAGCTACACCTTTTGAGGTGATTCATGTTCTGATAGTTTTACAAAGGATTCCTTGAATCCTAACATATGTTTGGAAGCCCCACTATCTATAATCCAATCATTTCTTCCATGAGTAATGTTTCCCGTAAGAGCAGAAATCAAAACATATTCTTCATCACTTGAAGAATCTTCACTTTTGTATCTGGTTCTCTTTGTAGAAGGTTCATCATCCTCTGTAGCATGAGCATGATGTCTTCTCTTGTTACCTTTCTTCTTGTGAGAGACATTTTTTTTTCTAGGAAATTCTATAGCATAATGTCCTTTCTCGTCACATGTATAACATCTGATTCTAGACAAATCTTTTCCAGTGTTACTTTGTGAGAGTGCTTACCTCTGGGGTGATGAGAACTTCTTCTAGTTTTCTTGGAGTGTACCGTGAGAGCTTGATCTTCACTTCCCATATTTTCTTCTCGAGCTGTTATTCGAGCTTCTTCTTGAGAGTACTCTTCCCATAGTCTGTTGAACTTGACTAACTTCTTTCTAGCATAGATTCCTTGAATAAAGGATTCCCATGATCTAGGGAGACCATTCAAGGTGGTCATTACAATCTATGCATTCTCCACTTCTTCATCTACTGCTTCTAGTTGTTCATTGATATGAGATACCCTTGTAAAGTAAGACTGGATGGTCTCTACATTCTAGATCTTTACATTCTTCAGTTGGTTTCTCAAAGTCATCTTCTGGTTTATGTTCTTCCCTTCAAACAATTTGGTTAGGGCATCAAACATAGCTTTAGGTGTCTTTAGGGAGGACACATGTGGTATGAGGTGATCCTTGATTGAATCAGCAATGATCCTCCTTGCCATAAACAATTTCTTCTTATGTAAGGCCTTTGCCTCATCTCCCTTTGGAACTAGAACCTCCTCATTGATATAGGAGTCCAACTCATTTTCTTCCAGGACCAAGGAGATCCTATACTTCCAGGCTCAGAAGTTATCAGCTCCCTCAATATTTTCATCAAGCTTGGTATGATGAGACATCTTAACTAAGAACCTCAAATGGAAATACAAAATATTTAGATCTTACCACGTCAAGATGTCGGATCTGGATTTGGAGCTTAAATTCTGTAGTGTTGGTTCAGGAGCAGATTATGGTTTTTCTTTTCTGGAGTTTTGTTCAACCAAATACTTTGATTTTGATCCCTAACTTTGATTTTGAGGAGGAGATCAATCCAGGCCTGGTCTCACTGAAAAATTCCACTTTTGTGGAAAGCCCTAATTTTCGACAGCAATATTAGGTCAAAAACTGAAAAAAATCAGAATTGGATTATGCTTCGATAGAAATATGCACCCTAGGGAGGAGAGTTATTCCAGCCTTCTTTTGCTGAGAATCTGTGGAGAGAGATCCAAAAATTAGGAAGCACTAGTTCCCACAGCTACACAGTGTCTTCTTCTCAAGTTAGCTCTGATACGCTAGCATTATATTAGGATCTTTAATTGAGAGAATAACAAGCACAACAATCAAAACAAAAGAGACAATGAACATAGTTTTTTTCCTTAGTGAAACCATAAATGGAGAAAACCCCACAACTTCCTCAGAGCTAGAATCAGCACCAAAAGTAAAACCCCAAAACAGTAAGATGATCTCTCGACAATAGTAACCTCTTTCTTCCTTTCCCGAGTGTCTTCTTCTTCCTTAGCTATGTGCTACAACTGAGTGTGAGTGAGTGTGTGATAAATAGAGAGGATAGCTCTCTATTTATACTAATTCCCAACTTGACTAAACCCAACTAGGGACGAATTCACTAGGTGAGTCTAATAACCCTAGTGCCCCAGAACTACAGGGACTTTAACCCTTAACCAATAGTAGGGTTACCCACAATGACTTGACAAGACTTGTTTACATTATAGAACCTCCCGATAGGAACATCGGGGCATGACATGACTCAAGTACATTACAAATACATCCCAGAAAAAACATTGGGTTACAATACATAATAAATACAAGTGAATACATTCCCAAGTTACAATTACATCAACATTCGAATCCACAATGACTCATAAAATAAAAAGACTCGATCTAATTACACAAACCCTATGAAAACTAGCGTGCACATAGCATACACCTAAAAATGTAAAGCCAAATCACAATCAAACCAAGGGTAGGATATGCGAGCTCCCGGATGAAGAAGGTATATCTCGCCTAGGAGAGGCTTGAGACTCCCATACACAACAAGTAGAGGTTTGTAACCAATTATAGTGGCCCTCAGCTTCAACGCATATAGTGACTATGCTGTCCGATCCTTACCTGGCTAGGACACCTGCAGAATAACCTCTGTAAATACCCCCTCAATAACCTAGGTAAGTAAACTAAGGTCACCTCGATATAATAAATGCTCAGGTAGACAGTTGCAGGAGGGATTGACCGTATGGGCAGGGTAACAAATACCGAAGCCTAAAATCACAACTAGTACCCTAGGGATGCACTAGCCAATACCTTAAAGGCCCCCAGATATGAATACAATCCTGGAAATATATCTGGTGCTAATAAATCATAATCAGGGGTCATCCCAATCATAATTTATCACACTTCCTCTTGCTTAACTCCCTTGTAAGAGGAGGATCTTGATAAACACTAATTATATAAAGGATTTCACACTCTCACTTGGACAAACATCTAATTGTTTTGTTTAGTGGTCTTGGAGAATTAACTCACAATGAACTATTCCAAGACCCTAAAACCTAGTCTTGTTGGTGCACCCTAGAAAAGAAAAGAGTGTAATTCATTTTATTATGCATTGATTTTAATTTGATTTATTACTCAAATGGTAAATGGTCATGCAACTAATGATGCTATGACACAACACAAAGTAAAATGCATACCTAACAATCAATGCAAACAGACTGTGTCGAATGAAAAACAGGGTATGCTACTACATGAACTGCAAAATGTTTCCTTCAAATGTATATGCAATCATTCCTATATGAAAATCTTACTAATATTCACCAAGAAAACCTAATTCAAGTACCATGCTAATGCAAAATGCTTTTGTGTTTTTTAATTAAATGAGATAAAAATAAAAAATCTAACTCTAACACACTGAGACTCTGCAACCACTCACAGACAGTAGCCAAGCAAAGTACTAAGGAAAAAGAGACCTGGTGCACTAATCTTAAAACAAAAAATCGAAAATGAAACGACAAGAACATTTTCAAAAATCAAATAAAAAAGAGTCTCTAGTCAGAAACATAGGGGAGATATAGACTCCAGAAGCATAAAGAAGACTCAGCAATCATCCAAACTCACTTAGCAACACTTAGTATTCCCAAAAAAGAAAAAAATAAAGGCATACATGACTATTCTTAGTAAACCTGTGTACCTACACAACTATTCCAGGAAAACCCACATGTACACGCGACTATGAAAGCAAAACCCGCGTATAGGAAGAAAAATATAGAAAAATAAGGTAAATGGACAAACTGAGACAAAATTTACTTCTACAGGACACTACTAGGAAATCATGCCCCTATACCCAACATAGAAATAGAGAAATCAGAGCAATAGAATCACGTTGAATGTCGGAAACCCCCAAAGAAAAACAACTAGGAACCTCCCTAGTGGAGTCACCAATTCTATTACAGAGAAAACTTCCTATGGCTTGGGGTGTACCACAACAGATAGAGAAACCACAAAAATCAATCCCTTCCCAATATTCAAGAGAAATACAACATCAAATACTAAAGGATCTTGAAACATACCTTATTCCGATCGGTTGTAGTAGATCCTCATTGAGCTTTTTCCAATCCCACTTGCTTAGGTAATTTACTCTCAATAACAGTAAAAAAAGGCAAGCGTGCTATATAATATAGTGTTAGGCCTACTCTAGCATATATAATCAATGACACATAAGAAATTAAATACATCCATGGATTCAATATTCATTTAAATGCACATCATTTGATAGGAAAAGATATTTCTATTAAGTAAATCAAAGATTACACAAGTGATAACCTCTGTCGGCAAGTCTGTGAACCGGAGAAACTGAGTCCTCCAATTGGGCCTCCACCACCTCAATCCTCCATCTCTCAATAGCAAGCTCACAAGCAAAGGAAATCTTGGGAAGAACACAAAGTTCTCCAAGGGACAAAGGGATGTAGAATCAAGTATAAGCAAGCTACGACAATAATGGACTATAGTTTTCTTCCTCTTCAATGTATCCAAAGGGTTCCTTATATAGTGCTTCAATGGGGTAATGGAAGGTCAAATTTGAGCGATCTTGAGGCATACGGAAGTCTAAGAGACAAGTGACTCAGAACCACATCAAGGAAAACTCCAAAAATATTTGGCCTTTTGCACACATCCCGATGTATGCGTTTTTAAGGGTAATATCCACGTCTATACGTGAGAAAGGGATTAAAATTCACGTACAACAAATAATGGGTATTTTTAGGGATGATCTTGGAAAAATAAAAGGTACAAAAATAGTCCATGGGATACAAAGAGTCTTCAGAGGTATCGGGAAGGCCATAAAAGTGTGATCAACCATGTGTGGTAAATTACTGTAACACGAGCAGTACCTAGAACAATCATCAATAAAGGTTAGGAAATAACTACAACCATTAATGGATTTTGTGGGAATAGGTCGAGCTACATAACTTTGTATCAAATAAATTGTAGAGACAACTCTATGTGCCTTCCCAACATCATAATTATTTTTTGGATTCTTACCTACCAAGCACCCAGCACATACTCCATCGAAAGTTTGGATGGAGGGAAAACCTTCAACCATGTTATCAATGTGGAGCTACTTCAGATATTTGAAATTGATATGGCCAAATATCTTATGGAAAATTTTGTTGGTGTTGTTAGCATGAGACAATAAAGCTCTAGGAGGAGAAATAGGTAAAGAATGTGAAAAATCATAATCTTTGGTAGAGTGATTTGCAATACCTTTCGCTACAAGCTTTCAAGTGGATTTTTATATGATCTAAATTGATTCTAAATCGAATGTGATCCTCTTGGGAAAGACTATAGGAGTCATTTGGTAAACATATAATAGGTTACCAGTAAGGGAGGGAACATATAATACATTCTTGAACTCACCATTCTTTGCTCCGACTGAGCCCCTTTCTTCTGCTGGAATCTGGGAATCATCTCCCATGTGAATGTTAGTCGCCTTTGATAGTGAAAGAGTAGAGAAGGATTCTTCGAATGAAACCATGTGGTTGGAGGCTCTAGAATCTATAATGTATGATGAGGATGGAGAGAGAGTTTCTTTCCAAGCATGACACCTTTGGATATCTTTTATCGGTGCTTCTTCATTGGGATTCTTTACTCTTGGAGGAGCAATGTTGTGTTGCTTGAGAAGAGCAGAAATATCATAAATTTGCTTCCTCATACACTGATCTTCAAGATGGTATCCCTTTTCACAATAAGGACATAACCTATTTTCAAATTTCTTCTTCTTAGATATGGAGGCCCCTTCAAAGGCTTGTTGATTTTGTTTAGGCTTCGAATCAGCTACCTTTGGCTCTTTCTTCTTTGATTTCCCCTTTGCTTGCACTTTGGAAGAGTTAGTAACTAAGAGATATTGATCTTTGGAGGTCTCGATGACTCCCATTCCAATCAATTTGTCTTTCTCTTTGACTAAGGAATTGAAAAAATAATATAATGAAGGAAGTTTCCAATAAGGAAAGATTTCCCACTTGGAATGAAACATAGAGACATATACAAAATACTCAGGGACTAGTTTACTGAGTATGGAAAGGAAATTATTCTCATCCTTCCACTCTATTTTGTACTGTCTACATTGGAACTCTAGAGAGTTGAATTTAGAGAAGAATTGCTCAATAGTATCGAAACTGTTGGGATGTAAAGATACCAACTCATTCTCCATAATTTGTCCCCGAAGCTCATTTTGTTTGTTAAACAAGATATCAAGCTTATCCCATGCTTCTCTGGGAGTTCTCAATCCTTCTAGATGGAAGAGGAGATCTCTAGAAATATAATTACATAAGTACCTGAATGCTTTATCATAATGGTTTAGGAACTTTTTCCACTCTATTGGATGATGAGCCTCGACCTCCCATCTATTTATGATCCTGTGGTAGCCATTCTTACGCAAGGCTAGCTGCATATAAATCCTCCAATCAAGATAACTGGAAGTTGTGAGGATTCGTGGTTCAGGAGTTTGAGAACTCATAATTTCTCCAGCTGGAGGACTGCAAATACTTCTCACAAGCTACGTAGCACCTGTCAATTTCACTGCAATAAAACACTAAAACATATGAACTGTTAGAATTATGCTTTTCCTCCTAGAATGAACATATTTTTAGGGTCTGTCACACCCTCTCCAGTGCTCTAAATAAATCCATACCTAGAAAATTTTCATAGGGGACTTCTGTGGATACCCAGCTGCTTCTGATGTTCGATGGGGAGAAACAAGCATGAAACCTTCCTGAGAAGGCTCTGATACCATATTAGAATTTGAATCCCATTTAGATCTTCTAGAAGATAGTTCTAATAATGTTTGTGGCAAAATAATGGAGAATGAAGATACAAAATGAACAAAATAAACCACACAGGAAATAGACAAGTATTTCTCAGGAATTTACAGTATAATTCACAATAATAATATCCGGTATTACAATAGTTTACATAGGAAATAATTCAAATGCATGGGGTATGAATTTGAATCCTCCAAGTGGATATGAATCTATATAATTGAATCTCTAACTCAAGCTTTCCCAATCAATATCGGAGTCAAAGTAGACAACTCCCTAATGACCAATAAATCCAACAACCAGTGACAACTAGTTAACTCAGTGCAACTGAGAGTGGTAGGTAGGAAAAGTGATCCTCCCCTGTTGGGGCTTAGGGAAGACCTAGGTTCTTATACTTTTATCTTTGCACCAACAAAGAGACCCACAGTGTTGGCCCTTTCGGAAAAAACCTATGAACACATTGCAGTCTCACCCAAAACAGCTATGGGGTGCCGCAGAATTAGGTTTCTGCAGGAAAAAGAGGGATATTACTATACCTTTAGCCTTAACAAAGAATAATCATACAATACAGAGCTTCAACATTCACTTAAATAGCTTCGCAGTTTAGATAAAAATACAGTTACTTGCTTAACCCTTAACTGGGAATTCACGACGAAGTTAAATACTTAACAGTTTATCTTACTTTATAATTCATATACTTATCAAATGCATAAAACATAACAAGAACAAAATAAAAAGAACCACCACAACACAAGATATACATGGTTCACCCCCAGTGTAGGGGCTACGTCCACAAAACTGCGTTTACATTCAACTCTTTACAAACACACAGTTCTGATCTGCACACTCAGCTGTAGATCTTCTCAACAACCCAGAACTGCGCACTCAGCTGCAGAGGTCATCCACACACTCAGCTGGGACTTATCCTTAACCCCAAAATAGACCTTAGCTTCTTCACATCAAATTATCATGATACAAAAACCTTTGAAAAATCTCTTTTCTCCTTTACATAAGTGCCTATTTATATAAGTGCACTATTACAATACCATGGGTTTAAACCATGGGCTTAAAAACCATGGTCTTAAACCATGGGTTATTTACAAAAAGATGGGCTTTGACCCAACCCCGAAACCCCTAAGACTATTTTGGACCGCAACTCCGCTTACAATCTTCGCACCAAGTGGATTTTTCAAAATTAAGGACCTTCAAGGTTCAAGCCCCAACAGGCCCCTAAGACTCACTAGTGTCCCCTCCCGGGGCACTCTGCTTCTTTTTTGGTGGATGAATCTTGTCGGCGAAGATAGTAAATTGATTTTTGAGGCTACACATGATATCTTTGGCTGCTTGCTCCTTCTCTACTATCTCCTGCAATGTTGCTGAATACGCTTCGCTGGCCTTTTCCTATGTGAACACATCATACTCCTTTAATACTTTGAGTTGGTTGTCTGCAGCAGTGCTCAAATCCAAGGCCTCATTAATAAGGGATTGCACAGAGTTCACCAATAGTGTTTCTTTCCTTATGAGAGACTCAATTTCATGCTAGAGCTCATTGCTATGCTTCACCTTAAGCATATTCTGCATAGGAGGCAATGTCTTGATTTCCTCTTTGACTGCATTCATCTTTGTCTGTCCCTGCTTGATAGTTTCTTGCAACTTTTCTACTTCTCGATTGTCCTACAAGTTCACCAAGGCCTCGATGCTTTCATCTAGAAGCTTTGATGCACTACTCACAAGATCTGAGATTTTCGCTCCTGAGGACTGAATATCTCTGCAACGCTGTTCCCTGATCTCTAGTGGACTCTCAGGAATGATGCAAAGTTGAAGCTCCGCAATATGAGCCTCATGTTCTGTTTTCATCTTCTCTATCTGGCTTCGAGATTGTTGTGCATAGTATTTCATCTTAACGATTCTTTGATCCGGTTCTTCTTCAGCCTGCATGTCGAAGTCAGGGAGACTTCGACACGCCTCATCCAATACTCGCACCAGTGCAGTCTGCTTGATTTTTGATTCCCTCTTTTTCTGTTCAACTTCTTCCAACTGCGCTACGAGGCTCTCACTCTGCTTCGTGGTATTTTCCAAATGCATGTGTGAGTAGTTGTCGCATTCTTGGATCTCGTTCATGATTTCCAATTGACAAAGATGCAACTCCAGCATAGACAACTTGGCGTAGTCTATCTCAACTATCATACTCATATGCGATCGAGATGCTGTGTCAGTTATTATGAGGGCTGCACTTGGTACTTGTCCTCTGTTGTTTATGGTGGGCCATTGTCTCATATCTGGCTGCACGCTTACTGGGGCACTGCTTGCTACAGTGCCAGTTGCTGATCTTTCTTCTAACGCCTTAAGTTCTTCAATTCGCTGTGCTACGCCAATGAACGCATCAAGGTGTGTAGCTACAAACTCTAACCATTTGTTGGTTAATACTTTTGTGGACTTTGTCAAAGTCTGATCAAGCTCTTCAATCGTCAAAGAAGGCTCTTCGATGATATTCTTTCCCTTCGATGCCTTAGCTTTCTTTCTGGGCGAAGGCTTCGTAACTTTCTCCACTTCTGGAGACTTGCGCTTATCTGGGAAATTAGGGTCAAAAATTTTCTTTATTGATTCTTCTTCTTCTTCATCAGCTCTGTCATCACCACCATGGTCATCTCCACTCTGCTGCAACTCATCTTATTCTTCGCTCTCTTCTGGTGAGTCACTCTGCGGCGCCTGACTAGGACCTGTGTCAACAATAAGGACCTTCGACACAGTACATACCTTCGACAAATCCTGACACCAGTTTTGACAGAGCTTCGAGCTTCAATCCATGAAAAACTTTCTTCCACAACCTTTGACATTATCTAAAACTTCATCTGTAAAGGGAGTAGGAAAAGGATCATGTAAAGAGGCATCATTCAGCTTCCTCAGATCAAAACAGATTCTGATTTCTCCCTTGGTCTTCTTTTCTTGTACCACCATAGGGATGACCCATTCAGACTCTTTGACAGGCTCAATGATTCCTGCAGCGAGCATCTTATCTAGCTCCATCCTGACTTTTTCTTTATACTTAGGATTCATCCTATAAGGGCACTACTTTACAGGCTTCACATTAGGTCTCAAAGGTATTTTTATCACTCCTATATCACCAAGGATACCTTTCATTTCTAAGAACTTCATCGAAAATAACTCCCGATACTCATGGAGGAGTTTAGTCACTTTGCTTACCATTTCTTCATCCCAATAATCTCCAATGGTAGCGTACTTAGGCATTTCTTCTGATCCAATGTTTACTTTCCTTGTTTTCAAGGGCTGAGTTACTTCAAGTGATTCGACTACTGGTCCATGTACTTCGCAATGTCCTTCTGACTCAGGAATATTAATGTTTTGAGGGTCATTGTCTTCATCAATGGCGAGGTTATAGCATTCTACTGCATTAGCTTCTTGTTCCTTCCAATCAAGTTGGTGCTCGGATATTTCTTTATCATCAAACACCTTAGTATGGATCACCCTAATAGCTATGTCCAAAGCAGGGCAATCCTCATTAATAGAAAATGTGAGCACAAAACTATCAACAAGGCTAACCCAACTCACAGTACCATGGCGAAGCTCCACCTCCGCATACAAGTTCTTTGCTAGAGGTTCCAGAGTGTGTACAAACTTATGTACCCATTCTTCACAAGGTACATGCTTCCATGCTTCATAACACTGCTCCAAATGTTCCTAAGGGCTAGTCTTACCATTAAATCTGCTTCGCACCTCCTGAGGTTGATCCATGAATCTCAGGTGAAGAAACTTTTGGCAAGCTCTCCAACTATGAATATACCTTTTATGACCATTCCACCATCTGGCAACTGCGGCTCTCAATACTAAATCCAGAGTCTCCATTTTCTGTGAATCTGGTACTTGCTCTGAGAATTGTACAATAAAATCTTCTGGGTCTGTCAAGCCATCAAAAGTAGGTAAGATCTTTGTTTATGAGCCAACCCATCTGATAGACTTGGTAATTATTGCACATCGATGTCCATGTAGCTCATAAAGTCAATTCTGCTAATTCTCTAGGCCTTTGTCTGAATCTTTCATGCAAGAATTGTCACAGTACCAATCCATTATACCTTCAGTATTAGGGTTAACATAGTATTCTTCTTTAGCTATGATGTTGTAAATATGATCTAAAACATCCTGATCTTCATCTCTGATTGGCTCTGTATACCTTTCTCCTTGAGAAGGGTCAAACGGTACTATGACTCTCAAGCCTTTTCCTTCAAAAGTCATCTGTCTGTTCTTAAGGTTGATTACTGCATAATTGTCTATTTCCCATTCAATTCTTAGCAGTGCTGGATAGGGGTTGCTATCATAAATTATTTCAATGACTTCAAAACATGCTAAGGTACTGACTCCATCAATGTCCACTGGTACACTAGGGGATCTTCCCAAGGGAACAATCTTCTGCTGATTGGCGAATCTCAGCTGTATAGGGGACCATTCAAGCATAGGTCTTCCCATTTCTTCCCATGTCTGCTTAGTTAGGACATTCGCTTCTGATCCCAGGTCTAAAATGATATCATTCATGTCATAATCTCCTATCTGAGCATGTAATCTCATTTCTCTTCCAGTCCTTCTAACTTTATTAACAGTTTTTCCTCTATCAGAGCTTTGCTGAGGTTCGCAAGACTGAATAAATTTCTTTAACTCATTCAAATCATTCTTATTTCTTAATATATTCATACAACTCTGTAAAAATGATGTCAGTGTACTTACTTGATCTGGCGAAGCTTCTTGAAACTGTAACTGCTGTTGATGTTGTTGCGTAGTTGCTACTGATGTTCTCGGGTCAGCAAAGTCTTTTTTAGCTTCCATAAATGTTCCCTTTTCTCTTCCCACATCAAAGGCTGGAATTTTTTCTAGGGTCTTACGGACCTAAGCCTCGTCAGGCTATTTCCCCTTATTCTACACTTGTGTCGTAGCTCCACTCCTTGTAACAACGTTAAGGGATGGGACAGGTCTTTTCTCTATAGCAATCATCTGAACATTTTGAGTAGGAGCGCCATTTCTTTGTTGTATATTGGCTATCAACTGTGGGCATTGCTCAATCACATGATCGACTGCTCTGCAATATCGACATTTCCTAGTTGGGTTTTGACAGTCTCTAGCTACATGTCCTGCATGATTATAGTTATAGAAAATAACCTGGCCTTGACCTCTTCCAGGCATACCAACACGACCATGACCTATGAAATTACCTCAACCTGATGTACTATCACGGTAACCATATCCATCATTTCCTTGTGCATCGGGTTGTACCCTATAAGCATCATAGGTTCGCTCTCTCATGAGGTCAAAGCTGCGACATTCATCTTCATTGTGTCCAACTGACTTACAGAACTTGCAGTAGGGATTCTTAGGTACTTGAACATATCTATGTAGCAGGTAGCAATCTTCAGGTCGATGCTGGCCATTTTTTCTACAGATCTCATAATATAGGACATTAGGGTTAAACAGGTTCGGTGCACTAGTATTCAAATAATTCCTTAATGCAGGACATTGTTCTTTGTCATGACCTTCTGTCTTACATCGTGTACACCAAACCTCTTCTCGAATAGCTTTCCCTTTTTTCATGTTGCGAAGCTCCAAAGCCATTTTATATAACTGTGCTTGTATTTGGGCTATTCCAAAATTATCTCCAACAGGAGTTGTTTCAAGTTTCATAGCAATTTCCAACACCTCTTGCTGATCAGCAACCTTCTGTTGCATAAGTGGAGTCCTGATATGAGGCAATAGTGCTGTGATGAACCATTCTTTATGTTGTTCTGGTCCAATAGTGAAACTAAATTGATCCAACAGAACCTTGAACCTCTGATCAAAGTCCCAAACTGATTCACCTCACTTCTATTCAATTTCTTTTAGTTCAGTTATACACTGTGACTCTAATTTAGGCTTCTTGAATTCTTTGATCATTGCTTTTTTAATATCATCCAGGATATAGTTCTGAGTACTGGAAAACTTCATAAACCAAGTCAAAGCTCGGTCTCTGAAAGAGGTGACCAGCTGCGTTGTTCTTGTATTTTGATCCATAATATTCAATAGGAATCCAAACAGCTTCACATAGGAACCAAAACTGCTATGGATCCTCTAATCCAGTTCCTCTAAAGACTGGGAGCTTGATATCATCATTCACATGGGCCATATTGAATCGAGGGGGCGGGGGGGGGGGGGGGGGGGGGGGGAGGAGGGCTGGTAACAAAGGGGGAGTAACTTACTGAGGTAGACTGACCTGTGACAGGACTACTCAGGCTAGGTTTACTTTTAGACTACGAAGGGTTCTCAGGGATAACATATCTTCGTTGTGGAGTTATAGGAGGGTTTCTAACAAAAGGGGTTTCTTCAGATTCAGATTCTTCTGGACTTAATGGGGTATAATCGGTATTTTGGCCTAGGACATAGGATCCAAGAGTTCACTTTTATTTTTTACCGTTACGAAGCAAACCACTTTGCTTGTCGAAGTTACTTTCGCTTTCAAACATAGGTTAGTAGCAATAAATCTAGCAATCTGATTCGATAAGCAATATGCCTTTTTCAGCCAAGAGCATTTTAATTTTCAAACTTAATGAATTCAGTTACTTACCTCTTGGTCCTTTGAAAAATTGTCTTTCTGCTTCACCGAAAGAAGTATGTGTGTCGATGGCCAACTCCGTCACAAATGCGTCAAGGGTTCGCATTATCCAGAAGTCAACATCTCTTGATACCACATTGTTCACACTTTTCAACAGCTTAATTATTTCTGGGGTCTAGGCAGGAAACTGGTCTTCTTTGAAGTTTGTCTTTCTCTCTGTCAACCTGGATAACCACTGGTGCAATTCTATGTGGATACTAGCAAAGAAAATTTCATAAATATCAGAAAAAACGTACCTTTGCAAGAAATCGTCTGAGCTATGACGAGGGTCCTTATTTTCTTGTTTAGAAAATTTCAAATAGGTATCCTCAACCCAGTCACTGATTTCTTTTACTGAGGGCCTCCAAATCATATCCCTCCAGGTACGACGTAGATCCCTCTTGAAGCAGATACTGGTTCAACCGAAAACGGAACCAATTTGTTGGCGCTTAGGGCAGACCCGGGTTCTTATACTTTTATCTTCGCACTAACAGAGAGACCCACAGTGTTGGCCCTTTTGGCAACAACCTACGAACAGGTTGCAGTCTCACCCAAAACAGCTATGGGGTGCTACAGAATCAGGTTTCTGCAAGAAAAAGAGGGATATTACTGTACCTTTAGCTTTAACAAAGAATAGTCATACAATACAGAGCTTCGACATTCACTTAAATAGCTTCGTAGTTTAGATAAAAATATAGTTACTTGCTTAACCCTTAACTGGAAATTCACAGCGATGTTAACACTTAACAGTTTATCTTACTTTATCATTAATCTACTTATCAAATGCATAAAACATAACAAGAACAAAATAACAAGAACCACCACAACACAAGATATACGTGGATCACCCCCAGTGTAGGGGCTACATCCACAGAACTGCGTTTATATTCAACTCTTTACAAACACACAGTTTTGATCTACACACTCAGCTACATATATTCTCAACAACCTTGAACTACGCACTCAGCTGCAGAACCTTTCTTCCAAAACCCTCTACACACTCAGCTGCAGAGGTCGTCTACGCACTCAGCTAGGACTTAACCTTAAAACCCTCTACGCACTCAGCTGCAGAGGTCGTCCATGCACTCAGCTAGGACTTATCCTTAACTCGAAAATAGACCTTAGCTTCTTCGCATCAAATTATCATCATACAAAAACCTTTGAAAAAGTTCTTTTCTCCTTTACATAAGTGCCTATTTATACAAGTGCACTATTACAATACCATGGGTTTAAACCATGGGCTTAAAAACCATGGTTTATTTAAAAAAAGAGGGTCTTCGACCCAACCCTGAAACCCCTAAGACTATTTTGGACCGCAACTCCGCTTACAAGCTTCGCACTAAAACTGCGGAGTTGCCAAAATTAAGGAGCTTCAAGGTCCAACCCCCAGCATCCCCATGCAACCATGCATTATCCATGCATTGGTAGCACTATCTTAACTATTTTTGAAGTAATTTAATGTAACTGGGGGATAACTAAGACTAACTAGTACTAACACAAACTAACTGGAGTAGGTTGGTGTTGGGACTCACAATGGCTCTTAAAATGTAGGGATTCGTGTAGGAGGTGCCCAAACTGATGAATGCACATACAATAAGTGGAAACTAACCTCTAGTATTGTTCCCCACACTCCCATGACTGGTACATGTTTTTGATGTATTTGTAACCTCGTAATGTACTCAACTATGTATCCTATGTCTTGTACCCCGATGTTTATTCCTAGATGTGTCTATAATATAATTGAGTCATGATGTCATGCCCTGATGTTTCGATCAGGAGGATCTATAATGTAAACAATTAATGTCAATTCATTGTGGGTAACCCTCCTATTGTCTAAGGGTTAAAGTCCCCGTATTTTCGGGGCACTAGGGTTATTAGACTCACCTAGTGAATTTGGCCCTATTAGGGTTTTAGTCATGTCAGGAATCAGTATAAATAGAGAGATGGCCTATCTATTTATGACACACTCACTCACACTCAGTTGTAGCGCATAGCTGAGGAAGAAGAAGACACTGGGGCTAGGAAGAAAGAGGTTACTGTTGTTGGGAGATCATCTTACTGTTTTGGGATTTTCTATTTGGTGTTGATTCTATCTCTGAGGAAGTTGCGGGGTTTTCTCCATTTATGGTTTCCCCAAGGAAAAACACTATCTTCATTGTCTCTTGTGTTTTATTTTTGTGCTTGTTATTATCTGAGTTAAAATATCCTCATAATGCTAGCTTAATGTTAAAAATCTAACATGGTATCAGAGCTAACCTGAGAAGAAGACACTATGCAGCCGCAGGAACTAGGGATTCCTACTTTGCAGATCTTCCTCCACAGATTTTCAGTAAAAGAAGGTTGGATTAACTCTTCTCCTTAGGGCGCATCTTTCTGTTGAAGCAGAATCCAATTTTGAGGTTTTTCAGTTTTTGGACCCGACACTGCTGCCGGAAATTAGGGTTTTTCACAGAAGAGGAATTTTTTAGTGAGCCCAATCCTGGATTGATCTACTCCCCAAAATCAAAGTTAGGGATCAATTTCAAAGTATTTGGTTGGACAGAACTTTGGAAAAGCAAAACCCCAATATTCTCCTAAACCAACTGTCAACACTTAGAATGTACCCAGGTTGCAAAGGTAAATTCCAAAGGTAACAGCAAAAACCACTTCAGAAAGAAACTGGCTTTCCTTTCCAGAGAGGGATCTCTCAAATATAAATTTAACAAGGCCAGATATAAAATCAACACTCAAAAATCATATAGACGGTTGAAATGATATACATAATCATTGGGCAATGGAGTCACATATACATAAAGGTATCACAAAATCGCATGCAAGAGATTTTATCAAAGGCGAGGTAACCATTTAATTACAATCATTAATTTAGTTCAGGTGGAAAGGAAGAAATAATGAACAATCCATCAATACAGAGCATCAGAAGATGAGTTCCATATTAACTTTAGCAGAAACATTTATAAAATATATTAAACAATAGTTAGAGCAGAACAAGTATGAATTCCAACCATTCATGTAGGAATATATTAAACCCACTCACAACTTAGGATAAAATAATTAATCGTTATTTGATGAATTATTCACCCACTACCTTAATTAGTTGGCATCCACTTGCACCTTAAAGTCAATAAATGCCATCTATATCCTAGGAATGATTTATTTCCAATTCTGGGTTGATCTTGACCACCTTTTGACCATCCAAAATTAGTATACATGACTTTACAGCAGATTCTGCTTTATTCTTCTTTTCCTTCTTTTCTATGGATAAGATAAAAGCTAGTCAACTAGGAAACTGGGAGCTTTTGTTTCCAACCCATCCTCCATTATTTTTTCTCCATTTTTTAGGATTAGCATGTTATTTCCATATCCTTGACAACTTACTCCTAATTTTTCCAACTCGTGAGGTCCTTGATAGATTTGGTAAGTGCTTTATCCACCTATGGGGGTTTGCTATATTTTGGTAAGTCAGCCTTTTTGAGCTTTATGAGTTGTTTCCATACAAGTCAATTTTCCTATGAGGGATGTACTACTTATGTAAACTATTATTCATCATTATTCAATGGAAGGATACACACGGATATTCATCTCTTCATTCATGTGATTCAGTCTCTTTTCTTCTCTCTATTTTTCCTGTGTATGCTTGTGAGACTTATTAGTAGCAAGATCTATTTCCTGTGCTTCTTCTTAGTATAATTTCTCATAGCATTGATCTATTATTTCTACAATTCAATACTATGCTTTAGATACAAAGAAAAAAAAATGGAATGTAACACTGGAAAAATGATCACAGAGGAAAGAAAATACAGACTGTAATGTAAATAGCACAAGAATCTCTGATAACCCACACACATTCAACTTTGTTATTTCAAAAATTATATGTCTTCAAAAAACATTCATCAACAAATGGGTTCCAACCCCCATTACATAAAGTAAATGCAAATATATACATAAATGATTTCTTCTCCCAAGAAGATCTAATAACTGAATAATCTGCTTAATCAAAGTGTTTGTAACTATATCCCTAATAACTAGGAATAAACTACTTGCTTTGATCATGACGGATCATTTAATTAAAATCAACTCGGTAACAACAAGGCCCGAACAAGCAGCTCCATAGTGCGCAACACCTATTTTCACGGATGAAGAATATACTTTGTTTTTCCAAATCTTTCCATGACTCTCCATTGTTACGCGCTTGGTATCATACTCAATCATTTCCTGAATAGACACTTCTAGATCCATATAGGTTTCATAAGACATAGTAGGCAGCCCTCCTCTGACGATCATAAATTTCTGTAATATCTTGAAGTCTTCTGTTAATTTGTCTACGATGACCTTTCCTGTCAGCCCCTTTACCAAATCATCAAACTTAGAGTGATCCATATGGATTTGTACTAGAAGGCTATGATAATGTTCTTGAGAAAGAAGTTGTCCTTCTTCTTCCCAGAAAGAAGGAAGGCCATCTTCAAACAATTCTTCAAAAGCATGCCTGAAATCATTAATACATGAGGTCATCTCATCAGCCTTATCCTGTACTGTCTTCATAAGATGATGTTTATGAATAAACCTTTTTGACCACAGTACCATTGCCACTCTATCTTTGATTCCTATATCTTGTAATTTTTGATAGGTTAATGAATTTAAGAAATTCAATGCATTTTGAGTTGTGGTTAAGGGTTTCCTCTCCATGGTCTCTGTTGGGCTTAGGGCAGACCCGGGTTCTTATACTTTTATCTTCGCACCAACAAAGAGACCCACAGTGTTGGCCCTTTCGGCAACAACCTGTGAACAGGTTGCAGTCTCACCCGAAACAGCTATGGGGTGCTACAGAATCAGGTTTCTGCAGGCAAAAGAGGGATATTACTGTACCTTTATCCTTAACAAAGAATAATTATACAATACAGAGCTTTGACATTCACTTAAATAGCTTCAGAATTTAGATAAAAAGACAATTACTTGCGTAAACCTTAACGGGGAATTCACAGCGAAGTTAGTACTTAACAATTTATTTTACTTTATCATTCATCTACTTATCAAATGCATAAAACATAACAGGAACAAAATAACAAGAACCACCACAACACAAGATATACATGGTTCACCCCCAGTGTAGGGGCTACGTCCATAGAACTGCGTTTATATTCAACTCTTTACAAACAACACAGTTTTGATCTGCACACTCAGCTATAGAGGTTGTCGATGCACTCAGTTGGGACTTAGCCTTAAAACCCTCTGCGCACTCAGTTGCAGAGGTCGTCCACGCACTCAGCTGGGACTTAACCTTAAACCCAAAAATAGACCTTAGCTTCTTTGCATCAAATTATCATCATACAAAAACCTTCGAAAAATCCCTTTTCTCCTTTACATAAGTGCCTATTTATACAAGTGCACTATTACAATACCTTGGGTTTAAACCATGGGCTTAAACCATGGGTTATTTACAAAAAGAGGGGCTTCGACCCAACCCCGAAACCCCTAAGACTATTTTGGACTGCAACTCCACTTACAAGCTTCGCACCAAAATTGTGGAGTTTCCAAAATTAAGGACCTTCAAGGTTCGAGCCCCAACAAGCCCCTAAGACTCACCAGTGTCCCGTCCTGGGACACTCTGCTGCTTTTCTGGTGGAAGAATCTTGTTGGCGAAGATAGTAAACTACTTGTTGAGGCTGCTCCTGATATCTTCAGCTGCTTGCTCCTTCTCCACTATCTCCTTTTGCACTCTGTCGAGCTCTGTATCCATCTGCATCTCTGTACGCATCATCTTTAATCCTCCAAATGGCGCTAGATTTCCCAAAATATCATCATTACAGGCAGTTAATGTAGTTAACGTACCGACGCCACCAAATCTGTTTTTTTCCAATGGTCACATTTTAAGCTTCGACACACCTTTCTTTTTCGGCACGAACACTAACTTCAGCTTTGCCACAATAAGGACCTTCCTGACACCAGTTTCGACAGAGCTTCGATCTTCGACCCACGACAAAATTTCTTCCAGAACCTTCGACACTTCCAACAATATACGAAATCTTCTCTAAGAATAGCTTCATTATAGTCTAGTACCAAATTTCAACTGTTCTTGGTACTTAGACTCTTCTTCTTGCTATTACTTCTGATCAGGGGGTACAGGCTTGTCCCTGTACTTCTTTAATCTACTTCCATTCACCATGGAGGGGAAACTTTCTCCATTTAATTTAGCTAACTGAACTGCACCACCATCGGTAACTTTCTGAACTTCGTATGGTCCTTTCCAATGTGTCTTGAACTTACCTAGGAACTTCATGAATTTATTGTCGTACAAGAGCACAAGATCACCATTCTAGAAATGCTTCTTCTTAATGTGTCTATCATGCCATGCTTTTTCTCTAGCTTTCTGCACTTGCTGCTGGAAACCTGCAATGAATATTTCTTCTTCTAGTTCCAGTATCTTCGCCAGCCTTTCATTCAACATAGCTGGATCATCCATCTCTATGAAGGCAGATATTCTAAGGCTAGGAACAATGTACTCCATGGGCATAACTGCTTCTTGTCCATATACCAGCCTAAAATTTGTATGGCCTGTCAACTTCTTGCAAGTGGTTCTATAAGCCCATAATACTGCTGGAATTCTAAGATCCCAATCATTTCTGTTAACATTGCAAACCTTCATCAGAGCATGCTCAAGGATCTTGTTAAAGGCTTCAACAGTTCCATTTGCTTGAGGATGGTAGGCAGTACTCTTCTGATGATATACTTGAAATTCTTCGGTCAATGCTTCAATAGTCTTATTCAGAAAATGTGATCCTTGATCACTCATAAGAATTCTAGGACATGCAAACCTCGACAAGATATTATCAAAGATGAACTTCGTAGCTGTAGCAGCGCTACAGTCCTTGATTGGTTGAGCTTCAGCCCAATGAGTGAGGTAATCAATTACTGTAATAATGTATCTTGCTCTAGATTTCTTTGCAGGGGGATTGATTGGTCCAACAAAATCAATAGCCCACTTGTCAAATGAATGTAAAGTTACCTGTGGAACCAGTGGCATCTCATCCCTCCTGGATGGTTTTCCTGTCCTCTGACAGATATCGCAGTTGTGGCAATACTCTCTTGCATTCTTATGAATTGTAGGCCACCACAATCTAGCTGTCAGAATCTTCTGTGCTGTAGCTTTTCCTGGATAATGACCTCCTGCTGCTCCAGAATGTGCCTCAGCCAAAATCAATGGATTTTCATTCTCTAGGACACATCTACGCAGTATTTCATCTAGTCCCATCTTATATAGTTGTCCTTCTATCAAGGTAAAGTCAGCTGCTCTAACCACCAGCTACTTCTTCTGCTGTGTTCTCATCTCAAAGAATGCAAACCCTGTAGACAAGTACTGAACAATATCCTGAAAATAGTCATCAACCATCTGGATGGAAAACAACTGGGCATCAGGAAGATCTTCATCCAAACTAGTGGGTTCTTCTCCTGACTCGATCCTCGACAAGTGGTCAGGCCCCAGGTTAAGTCTTCCTGGCTTAACTATGATCTCAAAGTCATACTCTTGAAACAAAAGCAGCCATCTGCAGATCCTTCCACCTAACACAGGTTTGTTAACCAGATACTTCAAAGTAGAATGGTCAGTGAACATCTTAAAATGAGATCCTAACAAATAATGTCGAAATTTTTGCAAAGCATAAACCATAGCTAGACCTTCTCATTCTGTCGTAGTATAATTCTTTTCTGCTGTGGACAATTTTCTACTTGCAAAATCAATAGGGTGATTAATATTACCTTCACATGACTGAGCCAATACTAAACCTAAAGCAATGGAAGATGCATCAACATGAACATGAAACTCCTTATTCCAGTCAAGGAATACTAAGATAGGGATAGTTACCATCTTTTCTTTCAAAATGTCCAAGCTTTCCTGACATTCAGGTGTCCATTCAAACTTAATATCTTTCTTCAATTTCTTTTCCATAGGGGATGTAATCTGAGCATATCCTTTAATGAATTTCCTATACTATCCAGTATGACCAAGCGTAGTGCGAAGTTGCTTAATAGACTTCGGAGGTGGTAAGTTCGCAATAATGGCTATCTTCGCAGGATCCACCATCAATCCTTGCTTGCATACAATTTGACCTAGCAAATTTCCAAAAGGCGCACAAAAGATACACTTCTTCAGGTTCAATGAAGTCTGATGCTGTCGACACTTGTCCAGCATAACTCTTAAACTGGAGATATGATCTTTCAATAAACCAAATATAGTCCAATCATCAAAGTAAACTTCCAGGAACTTATGAATAAATTCCTTAAATCTAGATATGACTACTCTGGAAAACATAGCAGGTGCATTCTTCAGTCCAAAGGGCATAACAGTATACTGAAAAGATCCCATTTCTGTAGCGAAGTTTGTTTTATGTCAATCCTCTGGAGCAATTCTGATATGATGGTAACCCAAAAATCCATCAATGAAAGAATACACTTCTTGACCTCCGACATTGTTTAAAACTTCATCTGTAAAAGGAGTAGGGAAATGATCATGTAAGCAGGCATCATTCAGCTTCCTCAGATCAACACAGATTCAGATTTCTCCCTTGGTCTTCTTTTCTTGTACCACCATATGGCTGACCCATTCGGACTCTTCGACAGGCTCAATGATTCCTGCAGTGAGCACCTTATCTAGCTCCATCCTAACTTTTTCTTTATACCTAGGGTTCAGCCTATAAGGGCGATGCTTCATAAGCTTCGCGTCAACTTTCAAAGGTATTTTTATCACTCCTATATCACCAAGGATACCTTTCATTTCTAAGAACTTCGTTGGAAATAAGTCCTGATACTCATGGAGAAGTTCAGTCACTTTGCTCACCATTTCTTGGTCCCAGTAATCTCCAATGGTAGCATACTTAGGCATTTCTTCTGATCCAATGTTTACTTTCCTTGTTTTCAAGGGCTGAGTTACTTCAGGTAATTCGACTGTTGGTCCATGTACTTTGCAATGTCCTTCTAACTCAGTAATATTAATGTTGTGAGGGTCATCATCTTCATCAATGGGTAGGTTATAACATTCTACTGCATTAGCTTCTTGTTCCTTCCAATTAAGTTGGTGCTGGGCTATTTCTTTATCATCAAACACCTTAGTATGTATCACCCTAATAGCCACGTCCAAAGCAGGGAAATCCTCATTAATAGAAAATGTGAGCACAAAAATATCAACAAGGATAACCCAACGTATATTACCATGGCGAAGCTCCACCTCTGCATACTAGTTCTTTGCTACAGGTTCCAGAGTGTGTACAAACCTATGTACCCATTCTTCACAAGGTAAATGCTTCCATGCTTCATAACACTGCTCCAAATGTTCCTGAGGGCTAGTCTTACCATTAAATCTACTTCGTACCTCTTAAGGTTGATCTATGAATCTTAGGCGAAGAAACTTTTGACAAGCTCCCAACTATGAATATACTTTTTATGACCATTCCACCATTTGGCACCTGCGGCTCTGAATACTGAATCTAGAGTCTCCATTTTCTATGAATCTGGTACTTGCGCTGAGAATTGTATAATAAAATCTTCTGGGTCTGTCAAGCGATCAAAAGTAGGTAAGATCTTTGTCTGGGATCCAGCCCATCTGATAGACTTGGTAATTCTTGCACATCGATGTCCATGTAGCTCATAAAGTCTATTCTGCCAATTCTCTAGGCCTTTGTCTGAATCAGTCATGCAAGAACTGTCACACTGCCAATCCATTATACCTTCAGTAGTAGGGTTAACATAGTCTTATTATTTAGCTGTGATGTTGTAGATATGATCCAAAACATCCTGATCCTCCTCTCTGACTGGCTCTGTATACCTTTCTCCTTGAGAAGGGTCCAACGGTACTATGACTCTCAATCCTTTTCCTTCAAAAGTCATCTGTCTATTCTTATTGATTACTGCATAATTGTCTAGTGCCCATTCAATTCCTAGCAATGCTGGATAGGGGTTTCTATCATCAATTATTTCAATGACTTCAAAATTTTCTAAGGTACTGACTCCATCAATGTCCACTGGTACACTAGGGAATCTTCCTAAGGGCACAATCTTCTGCTAATTGGCCAATATCAGCTGTATAGGGGACCATTCAAGCATAGGTTTTCCCATTTGTTCCCATGTCTGCTTAGTTAGGACATTCACTTCTGATCCCAGGTCTAAAATGATATCAGTCATGTCATAATCTCCTATCTGAGCATGCAATCTCATTTCTCTTCCAGTCCTTCTAAATCTATTAACAGTTTTTCCTCTATCAGAGCTTCGCTAAGGTTCACAAGACTGAATAACTTTATGTAACTCATACAAAGCATTCTGATTTCTTAATAGCTTCATACAACTTTGTAAAAATGATGTTAGTGTACTTACTTGATCCGGTGAAGCTTCCTAAAACTGTAAGTGCTGTGGATGTTGTTGCGTAGTTGCTACTGATGTTCTTGGATCAACAAAGTCTTTTTTAGCTTCCATAAATGTACCATTTTCTCTTCCAATGTCGAAGGATGAAATTTTCTCTGGGGTCTTACGAACCCAAGCCTCGTCAGGCTGTTTCTCCTTATTATACATTTGCATCGTATCTCTACTCCTTGTAACAACGTTAAGGGTTGGGACAAGTCTTTTCTCTACAACAATCATCTGAAAATTCTAAGTAGGAGCTGCATTTGTTTCGTGTATCTTGGCTATCAACTGTGCACATTTCTCAATCACATGATTGACTGCTCTGCAATATTGACATGTCGTAGTTGGGTTCTGACAGTCTCTAGCTACATGTCCTGTCTGATTACAGTTATAATAAATAACCTAGCCTCGTCCTCTTCCAGGCATACCACCACGACCACGACCTATGAAATTACCTCGACCCGATGTACTACCACAGTAACCCTATCCATCGTTACTTTTTGCATCGGGTTGTACCCTATAAGAATCATAGGTCCACTCTCTCATGAGGTCAAAGCTGTGACATTCGTCTTCGTTGTGTCCAACTGACTTACAGAACTTACAGTAGGGATTCTTAGGTACTTGAACATATCTCTATAGTAGGTAGCAATCTTCAGGTCGATGCTGGCCAGTTGTTCTACAGATCTCACAATATAGGACAGTAGGGTTAAACAGGTTCAGTACACCAGTATTCAAATAATTTCTTAATGCAGGACACTGTTCTTTGTCATGACCTTCTGTCTTACATTGTGTACACCAAACCTCTTCTCGAATAGATTTCCCTTTTTTCATGTCACGAAGCTACAAAGCCATTTATGCTAACTGTGCTTATATTTGGGCTATTCCAGAATTATCTCCAACAGGAGCTGTTTCAAGTTTCATAGCAATTTCCAACGCCTCTTACTGATCAGAAACCTTCTGTTGCATAAGTGGAGTCTTGATATGAGGCAATAGTGCTGCGATGAACCATTCTTTATGTTGTTCTGGTCCAATAGTGAAACTAACTTGATCCAACAGAACCTTGAACCTCTGATCAAAGTCCCAAACTGATTCACCTCGCTTCTGCTGAATTTATTTTAGTTCAGTTATACACTGTGACTCTGATTTAGGCTTCTTGAATTATTTGATCATTGCTTTTTTAATATCAGCCAAGGCATAGTTCTGAGTATTGGAAAACTTCATAAACCAGGTCAAATCTCGGTCTCTGAAAGAGGTGACCAGTTGCGTTGTTATTGTATTTTGATCCATAATATTCTTAGCAGTCCAAACATCTTTGCATAAGAACCAAAACTTCTCTGGATCCTCTAATCTAGTTCCTTTAAAGACTGGGAGCTTGATATCATCATTTACATGGGCCATAGTGGATCGATGGGGGGAAGGAGGGGGAGGAGGAGGGGCAAGACTGGTAATAGGAGGAAGGGAACTTTCTGAGGTAGACTGACCCGTGACAGGAATACTCGGGCTAGGGTTACTTTCAGACTGTGAAGGGTTCCCAAGGATAACAGATCTTCGCTGCGGGGTGATAGGAGGGTTCCTAACAAAAGGGGTTTCTTCAGATTCAAATTCTTCTGGAATTATTGAGGTATAATATATATTCTAGCCTAGGATATAGGATCCAAGAGTTCTCTTGTATCTTTTACCATTGCGAAGCAAACCACTTTGCTCGCCGAAGTCACTTTCGCTTTCAAACATAGGTTATTAGCAATAAATCTAGCAATCTGTTTCGATAAGCAATATGCCTTTCTCAGCCAAGAGCATTTTAGTTTTCAGACTTAATGAATTTAGGTACTTACCTCTTGGTCCTTTGAAAAACTGTCTTTCTACTTCGCTGAAAGAGGTATGTGTGTCAATGGAAAACTCCGTCACAAATGCTTCAAGGGTTCGCGTTATCTAGAATTCAACAGCTCTTGATACCACATTGTTCACACGTTTCAATAGCTTAATTCTTTCTGGGGTCCAGGCAGGAGACTGATCTTCTTTGAAGTTTGTCTTTCTTTCTGTCAACCTGGATAACCACTGGTGCAATTCTATGTGAATACTACCAAAGAAAATTTCATAAATATAAAAAAAAACGTACCTTTGCAAATTCATCTGAGCTACGATGAGGATCTTTATTTTCTTGTTCATCAAATCTTAGATAAGTATATTCAATTCAGTCATTGATTTCTTTTACTGAGGGCCTCCAAAACATGTCCCTCCAGGTACGACGTAGATCCCTCTTGAAGCAGATACTGGTTCAACCAGCAAAAAAACCAATTTGTTGGTTCAACCGACAATGGAACCAATTTGTTGGGCTTAGGGCAGACCCGGGTTCTTATACTTTTATCTTCACACCAACAAAGAGACCCACAGTGTTGGCCCTTTCGGCAACAACCTGCGAACAGGTTGCAGTCTCACCCAAAACAACTATGGGGTGTCGCAGAATCAAGTTTCTGTAGGAAAAAGAGGGATATTACTATACCTTTAGCCTCAACAAAGAATAATTATACAATACAGAGCTTCGACATTCACTTAAATAGCTTCGCAGTTTAGATAAAAAGACAGTTACTTTCTTAACCCTTAATCGGGGATTCACAGCGAAGTTAGTACTTAACCGTTTATTTTACTTTATCATTCATCTACTTATCAAATGCATAAAAAATAACAGGAACAAAATAACAAGAACCACCACAACACAAGATATACGTGGTTCACCCCTAGTGTAGGGGCTATGTCCACATAACTATGTTTATATTCAACTCTTTACAAACAACATAGTTCTAATCTGCACACTCAGCTACAGAGGTCGTCCACGCACTCAACTAGGACTTAACCTTAAACCCAAAAATAGACCTCAGCTTCTTCGCATCAAATTATCATCATACAAAAACCTTCGAAAAAGCCATTTTCTCCTTTACATAAGTGCCTTTTTATACAAGTGCACTATTAGAATACCATGGGTTTAAACCATGGGCCTAAAAACCATGGGATTAAACCATGCGTTATTTACAAAAAGAGGGGCTTCAACCCAACCCCGAAACCCCTAAGACTATTTTGGACCGCAACTCCGCTTACAAGCTGCCCCAACAGTCTCATTTACTAATTTCAATCTTTGATTGGCTAAATTAACCAATGTACTTTGATCATAAATAAAATTCAAATAATGTGTGAACTTAGTAATTTCCACAGACAATGTATCCCAGATTATGTGTTTAGCTCCCTAGAGAGGACCCTTTCTTGTATTCCTTTCTTTTAATTCATTAAGCTTCTTTTGTAATTGACCTTTATTAAGAATGCTAGACAGGAATTTACATCGAAGTTCAGTTTTACAACTTGTGTACACTTTAGCCAAAACAGACTCATTTACAGACTCACGACCATCAGGGTAATTATCAGGAAAATTCAGAATTTCACGGATAGCTTTTGCATCAATTCTACACAATATCCTGGACGTGGAACGGCTTACAATAACTCTCTCAGAAGATGAATAATTACTTGCACACCACTCCATGAATTCAGGAAAGTGCAGGGTCTGCTCAATGGAAAAATAATACAGAAATGAAAAAAGGCATTTAAAATGTCGTTTCCCTATGAATTATATCACCACAATCTTTCTTTAATAACCGATACATTTTCCACAGACAGGAATGGGTCATATACGCCTCTATCTCTATCAACTAGGAACTCTTCTCTTTCATCCAGAATTCAGTTAAACCCTTCTAACCCTTTCTCTTTATCCATAATATAAAAATGACAGCAATTTTGTGAATAAAGCTCGAGTATTTGAGACTTACCTGTGACTATAATTGCATATACCCGAAGTTGACTGTGAAAGGGTGGTGGGTGGTCCTTTTCATTCATCCTAGCATGTACAATAAAAAACAATTCTTCAAATAAGTCAACTTCACTTTATATAGAAGTCCATTCCGGAGACTCCCTTTAGTGGTTTTACTCAAACCACTTTTCTCTGCGGAATGTACCACAAGCTGCCACGTGTATCATGGTTTCAATTCTGCTACCGCTTTTCAACTCCAACCGTCGTGAAACTCTATCCTCTGGATCTGATGATGAACTTTGATGAATTTTCACTTTATTTTCAAGTCGTTGGATTGACTTACACATACACATTATGCTGGGCCTTTTTGTTTTTAACAATGCACAACTTTATGGAGAAGACTTATTGCCGACCGTAGATTTTGCCGACCCAATTTCACGACCGTCGATCTTCACATCCTGTTAACTATCTCTGTATGCCCTTATCTTCCGTGCATCTTCACAGAGTAGATCTATTATAATCCATCGATCTTCACCTCCTAGTTCTATACCATTGGATCATGCGATCATTTCATTGTTTATGCGCCCTTTTATCATACATTCACATTATTATATTTTACCAAAGTTCAAGTAACCATCATTTCTCTTTACCATGCTTCCTTCAACACTCTGCTAGTTAGAGGTTGTTAACACCAGCACTGTAGGATTTCAAATCCAAATCCAGATCTGACATCTTGACCTAGTAATATCTAAATCTTTTGTATTTCTATTTGAGGCTCTCAGTTAATATGTCTCATCATACTAATCTTGATGAAAATCTTGAGGGAGTTGATAACTTCCAAGCCTAGAAGTATAGGATCTCCCTAGTTCTGGAAGAGAATGAGTTGGACTCCTACATTAATGAGGAGGTTCCAGTTCCAGAGGGAGATGAGGCTAAGGCCTTAACATAAGAAGTAGTTGGTTATGGAAAAGAGGATGATTGCTGATTCTATCAAGGATCACCTTATACCACTCAAGACACCTAAAGCTATGTTTGATTCCCTAACCAAATTGTTTGAAGGAAAGAACATAAACTAGAAGATGACCTTGAGGAACCAATTGAATAATGTGAAGATCTAGAATGAAGAAACCATCCAGTCTTACTTCACAAGGGTTTCTCAGATCAAGGAACAATTGGAATCAGTAGATGAAGAAGAGGAGAATGTAGAGATTGTGATGACCACTTTGAATGGTCTCCCTAGGACATGGGACTCCTTCATTCAAGGGATATGTTCCAGGAAGAAGTTAGTCAAGTTCAGTAGACTGTGGGAAGAATTTTCTCAAGAAGAAGCTCGGATATAATCTCGAGAAGAGAAGATGGGAAGTGAATATCAAGCTCTCACAGTACAATCCAAGAAACCCAGATCCATCCATCACAGAAGTAAGTATTCTAATCAAAGGAATAACTTCAGAAAGCCTAGAGATAAGTCTAAGTTTATTTGCTATACATGTGATGAGAGAGGACACTTTGCTAGAGATTGTCCTAAGAACAAATGTAGCTCTCACAAGAAGAAGGAAAACAAGAGAAGATATCATGCTCATGCTGCAAAGGATGATGAACCTTCATCAAAGAGAACCAGATATGAAAGTGATGATTCTTCAAGCGAGGAATATTATGTTTTGATTTCCTCTCTCATGGGAAACATTACTCACGGAAGCAATGATTGGCTTATAGACAGTTGTGCTTCCAAGCACATGACTGGATTCAAGGAATCCTTTGTGAAACTTTCAGAACATGAATCACCTCACAAGGTGAAACTAGGAGATGACTACCAATATCCAATAAAAGGTAGTGGGGAATTCTCCTATAAGCTAGACTCTAGAAAGTCTATGACAATGAAGGAAGTATTGTTTGTACCAGGACTCAAGAAGAACCTTCTCTCCATATCTGCATTAGATGCAAAAGGAATGAGGGTTTCATTCATACATGGTCAATTCATCATGTGGCCAAAAGGAAAGCCTATTGATGATGCAATAGTGATTGGGGACTAAGAAGCAGGTTTGTGCAAATTGAAGGGCCATCTAGAACAAGCCTTGGTCCATGACACAGTAGAGCCAAATGAACTTTGGCATAGAAGGCTTGCGCATGTGCATTACAGAGCACTACCTCTTGCAAGAAAAGTTGTTGAAGGTCTTCCAGAAATACAAGCAAAACATGATGGGGTCTACAAAGGATGTGCGAAAGGAAAGAACACAAAGAAGACATTTCCAAGTAGCGAGAGCAAAGCAAAAGGAATCTTGGAAATCATACACTCCGATGTATGTGGTCCAATGTCATCAACTTCACTAAGTGGGTCTGTATACTATGTTTCTTTCATTGATGAATTTTCTAGGAAGACATGGATCTACTTCATGAAGAACAAAGATGAACTATTCAGCAAATTCAAGGAATTCAAATCCTTGGTCAAGAATCATGCTGAAAAGAAGATTAAGACCTTTCGATCAAATAATGGCAGAGAATTCACGTCAAATGAATTCAAAAAGTTATGCAAAGACTCAAGGATTAAGAGGGAGTTGTCCACTCCTTATAATCCACAACTGAATGGGATTGCAGAATGGAAGAATAGAACTATCATGGAAGCCGCAAGAGCTATGCTTCATGATGAAGATATTCCTATGCATATTTTGGAAGAAGCTTCCAGAATAGTGGTGTATGTACAGAACTGTACTCCACATAGAGTACTAAAGAACAAGACTCCTGAAGAAGCCTTCTCCGGCAAGAAACCAGAAGTCATCCATCTCAGAATATTTGGTTGTCTTGTGTACATACACATTCCAAAAGAGAAGAGGACAAAATTAGATCCTTCAGGAAATAAGGGTATATTTGTGGGATACTCTAAAATCTCGAAGGCTTACAGAATCTATTTCCCAGGATACAAGAAGATTGAAACCAGCAGGGATGTGACATTTGATGAAGACATAGCTTAGAAAAAATCTAGAAAGAAACCTGCTGAAGAACCTGAAGAAGCAGAAGCACCCAGAATTCATGATACAACCATGAACGAAGAAACTCAAGGAGGAGATCGAGAATTTGAAGAACCACACAGATCTGTAGATCCACCTCTGGAGAAGAATCCTCATAAGAGGAAACCTACTTGGGTACATGAAATTATCCAAGGTGCAGAAAGATATGGGGCTCTAGAAGAGAATCACAGAGAAAGAAAGAGGACCAGATCCTGCTCTGGGTATGTACCATTACTATGTGATTTCATCGATAAAGAACCTTCCAATTATGAAGAAGAGGTAGAACAGAAAGAATGGAAGGATTCTATTATCCAAGAGTATCAATCGATCATGAAGAATGATGTTTGGGATGTTGTTCCAAGACCAGAAGGGAAGTCAATTGTAACTTCCAAATGGATATACAAGATCAAGCATGCTGCAGACGGTAGCATTGAAAAATATAAGGCAAGATTTGTGGCTCGTGGTTTCTCCTAGAAAGAAGGAATAGATTATGAAGAAACCTTTGCACCTGTAGCCAGATGCACTTCCATCATATCAATACTTTCCTTGGCTGTAGTAATGAAATGGAATATACACCAAATGGATGTCAAGACTGCTTTCTTGAATTGTGTAGTGGAAGAGGAAGAGTATGTAGAAAAACCACTCAGTTTTGAGACACATGACAGGGAGTCTCATGTGTGCAAATTGAAGAAAGCCCTGTATGGTTTGAAATAGGCACCCAGGACATGGTATGGAAAAATTGACAGCTTTCTATCCAGTTTGTGCTTTACCAAGAGTAAAGCATATTCCAACCTTTACTACAAGGTTGAAGATGGCTACCCAGTGATGCTTCTACTATATGTGGATGATCTATTTGTAACAGGTATGGATGGATTGATTGCTTATATTAAGAGAAAGCTTGCTGCTGAATTCGAAATGAAGGACTTCGGTATGATGCATTATTTTTTAGGCATGGAGGTGTGGTGGAATACAGATGGAATCTCCCTTGGACAAGGGAAGTATGTAGTAGAGATCCTGAATAGGTTTGGGATGATGGAATGCAAGTCTATGTCCACACCTACGGCATCGAACCTAAAGATATTGAATGATGCTTCATCAGATATGGTTAATGCTACGATGTATTGTCAGATGATTAGGTCCTTGATGTACTTGATGAACACTAGACCAGATTTTTGCTTTGCTGTGAACACCTTGAGCCAGTTCTTAACAGATCTGAGACATGTTCACTTGACTGTTGCAAAGCACATTTTGAGGTACCTAAAGGGTACAGTTGATTATGGTCTCAAGTATGAGTCGAATCAGAAGATTAACCGGGAGGGTTATGTTGATTTAGATTGGGCAAGAAGTGCCATCGATAGGAAGAAAAATTCAGGGTGTTGCTTCAATATGGGATCAGGTGTGATCTCTTGGTTTAGCAGGAAGCAATCCTGTGTGGCACTAAGTATAGCTGAAGAAAAGTATGTCACAATTTGTTCAGCTAGTTGTGAGGTAGTATGGTTGAGGAAGCTACTGTCTGATTTATTTGATCTCTAGTAGGATGCTACTTGTATACATTGTGACAACCAAAGTTCTATGAAGTTGTCAGAGATTCCAGTGTTTCATGACAAGTCGAAGCATATTGAGATCAAGTATCACTATATCAGGGATATGGTGCAGAGGGGAGCAGTGAAGCTCTAGTATGTTGCGACGGATGATCAGATAGATGATGTGTTGATGAAACCATTGGATAGGGTGAAGTTTGAGTACTTCAGGGAGAAGCTTGGTGTTCTCTAGATCGAGGTTCCCTCCAAAGGGAAGTGATGAGTCTGTGAGCCATTCTGACATGGGAGAGGATTAAGTTCCTTCCATAGTCAGATGTAAGGGATGAGCCATTCTGTCATTGTGAGAGAATTTTGGTTCCTTCCATGTTAGATATGAGTGTTGAGCCATTTTGATATGACTGTAGGATTGGTTCCTACATGATCAGATATAAGGGCTATTGCCATTCTTAGAATGGAGGTTCCTGGTCAGTTACCAGGAAAACTCAGTCTAGGACTGAGAGCCATTCTGATGTGATAGAGGGATGTGTTCTCACTTGATCAGATGTAAGGCCTGAGCCATTCTGTCATGGTTAAAGGATGAGGTTTCTCCCATGTCATATGTGAGTGCTAGCCATTCTGACAAGTAGGTTAGATGTAAGGGCAACTGCCATTCTCTGGGAGAATGGAGGCACCTGGTCAGTTACCAGGAATCCTCAGTCTGGGACTACGAGCCCTTTCAATGCGATGTGTTTACACATGGTTGAATGTAAGTGCAAATCCTTTCTGATAGGATGAGGTCATATATAAGTGTTGAGCCATTCTATCACGACATGTTTACACATGGTCAGATGTGAGTTTTGTGCTTTTCTGACAAGATGGGGTCGGATGTAAGTGCAGAGCCATTACAATTCAATGTGCTTGCACATGATTGGATATAAGTGTTGATCCATTCTAGCGCGATGTGTTTACACATGGTCAGATGTGAGTGATGGGAATGCCTTTTTGATAAGATGAGGTCATATGTAAGAGATGGGTGGGTCGTTCTGACTTAAGTGTCAGAGATAAGCACTGACGAAGACCAACATGAAGGGTATGCCTACAAGGTTGACTCTGTATAACTTCCCGTGATGAGAAGAATCAAGATAGCACCATTCTGAGATAACATGTGATGATGATCCAGAATTGATGACAGTCTAGATCAAGTGATGATCCATATGTGATGATGATCCGGATTTATGCGTGAACGAAATGAAAGAAAATATACAGAATCATAATAATAGACATTTTGCAAAGATAACAGAGATACAGTAAACACATATTCT
>LPNX010671794.1:74075-132652 GCA_001517045.1 Pseudotsuga menziesii
AGATGATGATCCAGAATTGATGACAATCCAAATCAAGTGATGATCCAGATGTGATGATGATCCAGTAGTCGTGACGATGTAGATTCCATGATGAAGAAGACTTGAAGAAGAAGATGACTTAGAAGATTACTTGAATATGAAGAAGACGAAGAAGGCTCGAATATGAAGAAGAAGACATGAAGACTAAGAATACTTGAATATGAAGATAACGAGATGACCCAGTCGATACAGAGAAGAAGACTAGTGCTGAAAATTGGGTCGAAAGAATACCTTCCTATTTAAGAGGGAGTGTTGATGTATTTGTAACTTCAGAATGTATTCACCTATGTATCTTATGTCTTGTACCTCGATGTTTATTCTGGGATGTGTCTCTAATGTAATTGAGTCATGACATCATGCCCCAATGTTTCGATCGGGAGGATATATAATGTAAACAAGTCATGTCAAGTCATTGTGGGTAACCCTCCTATTGTCTAAGGGTTAAAGTCCCCGCAGTCTGGGGCACTAGGGTTATTAGACTCACCTAGTGAAGTCAGCCCTAGTAGGGTTTTAGTCATGTCGAGAATTAGTATAAATAGAGAGGTGACCTCTCTATTTATCACACACTCACTCACACTCAGTTGTAGCACATAGCTGAGGAAGAAGAAGACACTGGGGCTAGGAATAAAGAGGTTACTATTGTTGGGAGATCATCTTACCATTTTGGGCTTTTCTATTTGGTGTTGATTCTATCTCTGAGGAAGTTGCGGGGTTTTCTCCATTTATGGTTTCCCCAAGGAAAAACACTATGTTTGTTTTCTCTTGTGTTTGATTGCTATGCTTGTTATTCTCTTAGTTAAAAGATCCTAATAATGCTAGCTTACTGTTAAAAATCTAAAACATGTGGCCCCATTGGGCCAGGTGAACCCAATTTGTACTAGTGGACCCAAATATTTAATTAAGGTTCCTAATTTAGGAAATAATTAATCTAATAGACATTCTACCAAGGGAGGATTAATAATCCTAACACTACCAATACATATCTCCATAGTTGCATTCTTTTGTTTTGGATCGTGATTATTTATTTACATACATACCTCTTCATCCTCTACCCGTTCAACCGTCGCATCACTTCAGCAAAGGAAATGTTTCATTCTTCCCACAATTCAGAATTCATTTTTCGCAGCCATGTTTATCATTTTCTAGTGCTTTATGTAATATCCATCTTCTTTCTACAAGATCATATTCTAGCTTTAATCAGAGGCGTTGATCCTATTTCTAATTCTCTGCAGACCGTCGATCTAATGCATAGATTTCCTCCTCGAAACCGTATTTTTGCACCATGGTTTCCTCATCAACAATTCCCCATCATTGATCTTTGTTGGGCATGCAGGTTTGCGGAATGCAGGTTTGTGTCTTTTGCAAAATGTCTTTTTGCAATTTCTGCATTTGTCTTCCCACACCAATTGTTTCGCACCGTTGTTCTCGTACGGGCTCTTCCTTGACCATTGATCTTCTGTAATGTGGGATGCGGAGTGGGGGTTCTCAAATGCTCAAACATTTCTTTTTCACTTCTCCTCCTTTTGTTTTTCACACTAACCTTTTCACACTGTTGATCTCTGATGGAATTCTTCCTGACCGTCGGGCTTCCGGATTGCAGGATGTAGGATGCGGAATGTGGGTTCATTGAATCTTTAAACATTATTTTCGCAATTCCCTTTCCATATTTTCCTTCTACATCATCTATCTCCTTTTAGTGAAACAAATATTATCCATCTGATCTTGATCTTTTGCGGAACTTCATCCTTCCTCCTATCTTTTGTGGAACTGATCCTCAGCCGTTCGATCTCGTGCGATATGATTCTTGACAATCTATTTCAAATCAAATTTGGATCTCATCATGACTTTCTGGATCTTCAAATCAGTCGTTCATTTTATCTTATCATCCATGTCCATCACGTTCATCTCATATGTTGTCATGTTGCATTCTCAACTATGCCATGACATGCCATCACTACCTTAGTATTTCACTGAGTTTGTCCTACCATCATATCCACTCATTATTCCTTTGTCATTTGTGAACACCTTTGACATCTATGACAACTATATACTCAACAATAATTTATTAGAGGCACCTTAAATCACTCCAGTTAACTGGAAATTGCCAAAAATAGATAAAATAGTGATGGAGGGGCCTTCATAGCTCTATTTTAACTTAAAGTAGGTGGAATAACCATTAATTAATTTACCAAGGCACTTAGGTCATGCATATAAACCCATATTTTCTCTTTTATTGAAGGAGGAATCTCAGTTAGTCTCCCTGATTGAAGGAGAAGAAAGAGTTAGCCTCCTTGATTGAAGGAGGATGATCTAGTTGATGATGCAATCACATATTCAAGCCAATAACTTAGGATACATGGTAAAATACACCAATTAGGACAAATAAACATGTGTGAATTGGATAATAACTCCAACACCCATCACCCTCCCCAGCTACACCAATGATATTTTCAGCCCATTTAGACTTAGGCCACTGATTTGAGATGGGAGCTCGATGTGGATCTAGAATTTGATGAGGTTCAGCCTCAATACCAAGATCATGCTGATATTTATCCTCTTCATCTAAATCTGAAACATGTGACAAAATATGATCATCAAAAGGTACTGGAAGAGTGGTTATACCTTTTTGTGCTTCAGATGGTGGTAGATCAAACATCTAATCTTCTTCAAACTGAACATTGCGCTGAATTAAGTATTTCCTAGTTGCAAGTTCCATCAAATTATATTATTTTGCATATTCAGCATATCCCAGCAGTATGCATTCTATACGCTAGGCTTGGAAGGCCTTTCTCTTATCAATGGGTATTCTGGCCCAAGCTTTGGGACCAAAAACCCGCAAGTGAGAGACATTGGTATTATGCCCATGCAGTGCTTTGAATGGAGTGGCCCCAACCACTTATTTATGAGGAAATCTATTTTTTATGTATGAATCACAATTTACATCTTCTTCACAAAGAGAAGGAGTAATATTCTTGTCTTGGAGAAGACACGTTGCCATCTCCTTAAATTATCTAGTTTTCCTAGCATCCATACCATTCTATTGTGCTGTGTATGGAACTGAGTGTTCCATTCAAATCCCCACTAATTCACAATAATGTTTAAAATATCTCTTATGTATTCATCTCTATGGAAATTGAACCCAAGAGATAGAACAATTACACTCACAAAATTGCTAATCAAACATGCAAAATTCACACCGAAGGAGACTGAAATTGGAACATAACAATGATCTGTATTCAATAAGTGTACAATAGCCAATATTATGAAGTAATAGGCTGCTGAAATATATAATTAAATGAGATATTTTAATGCATAAGGATGCTATTCGAAATGGTCAAAAAGAAGGATTACTAAATCTAGTCAAATCCCCCATAGGTGCATAAAGCAGTTTCCAAATCAACCAAGATGCTCACGAATTGGCTAAGTCAAGTAGGAAAGATAATTAGGTATGGAAAGAGAAATATTACATTCTTTTATTAGGAGAAAAGGAGGGAGGATGATGTGGGAAAAAAACAAGCCAGCTATACCTAGTCTAGCTTTTCCATTTGCCTTAAATATCAATAAAACGGGCAACTTTTCAGAAAAAGTAGATATGCGCTTTGGAGGATTTGGAATAAAGTATACATGCTAAATTGGATTTCCAGGATGTTTTCCAAGCACTCCATGACTCATTTTTAGCATGTGTTGACTTCTAGGACTTGTAGAAGGCAACTAGCATAGAGTGGAATCTAGGAAACTAGGTAATAAGACAAAAATAATTAAAATTAATGTCTAAGGTAGGTAACTATGGGTTGATTATTATAACACCCCCCCTTAATCCTAAATTTATGAGTAAATATCACAAAACTATAGGGCCTAGCAACAAGGCTTAGTCACCCTTTATATACTGCTTGTCCATACAACCAAGGAAAGAGGCAACAACCTAGTGGGAAAATCCTCCCTTAAACATGGAAAGGAAAAATAAAATTTTTGGAAATCTTGTCATCAATCATGCTTCACAGCATGATCAGCAATCCCCAATAGTGATTTGATATTTATGAAGGTCTTCTCACAAATTTTTTTTGGTGAAGATGTCTGCTACTTATTCTAAAGATGCACATAAGAGTATATCAATGGTGCCATCATGCACAAGTTGTCTGATGTAATGCATATGGATCTCAATGTGCTTAGTTCACTGTCTCTGAACTGGATCATTGCATATTTGAATGGTGCTATGATTATCACAGTAGATAATAGTTGAAAACTCTGATTCGAAACCACATTCTCCAAGTATCCCCTACAACTACAAACATTGAGTTGTTGCATTTACAACTCCTCTATACTCTTCTTCTGTAGATGAGACTGCTATGGCACTCTAATTCTTGCTTTAGTAGTTGATTGGTCCTTATACAAGCATGAACACATATCCTGATGTACACTTTCGATCCATGTTGTCACCTGCCCAATCACTGTCAGTAGACCCAATAAAATCATGATCATATTTTGTTTTGTAGAAGATCCCATGATTTCTTGTTCCTTGAACAAAATTTACGATCCTTTTGGTTGCTCTCCAATGGATCTCATGAGGCTGATCCATGTATCTTGAAGCCACACTAACTACATAAGATAGATCAGGTCAAGTGTGTGTAAGATAAAGCAAACACCCAATCAACTTCCTATACAGTGTGTTATTTACCATAGGATAAGAACCTGCTTCTTCAAGTTTAACTCCTCAAAGGAAGGGAGTCTTGCTTGGCTTGCAATATTTCATGTTGAACCTGTTCAGCAAATCCATAGCATACTTGGACTAATGTACTTTGATTCCATGTTGGGATTGAGCAATTTCGAGACCCAAGAATTGGCTCAACAATCCCAAATCTATCATCGAAAATGCATGGTTCATTACATCCTTCAAGGAATCAATCTCTTTCTTTCCACTTCCTGTAATCAGAAGGTCATCCAAATTATTATTCTTGCACATTGATCTAGGAACAAAGCATCAATCTCATCAAATAATAATCAACAAATAACTCATGAAAAAGGTGTTAATCAGAACCAGAATGGTTTCCTCTGTGTATATTCAATAAACAATGAATGGTTCCAATACTAATGTCAAGCAATAGCTTGAATCCATGGGAAATTTGAATACCTAAGGAGGAAATTTGAAATCATGAGTGAGTCTGGCTTAACTGACTATCAACCATTCAATCACACTTAGTTAACCACTTGACCAAAACCCTAATTGACTCACCAAACCCTAACTAAAGTTGAAGTGCAATAAATGACTGAATCTTAACTTAAGGAGATCAAACACATGTCATAGCAAGTCAACCATCAAGTGCTAGTGCTCCATGAATTCAATGAACCCCGATGAGGTTAACTGAATCTAAACTGATCATCAGAAGTTGGTGGAGGCGCCCTATTGACTCCAGATCATTAAATAATAATAAATAATCATTAAATAATATATTTAATGAGAGGAGGCACCTTAACTGACTGGTTTAACTTATTGTAGCCACTAGTTAGCAATTAGGTGCATCAATATCACTCAGATCACCCTCGGAGTGCTCCAATTAGCCTCCTTGACTGTAGGAGAAGGCTAAGTTATCCTCCTTAACTGTAGGTAGGCATGGGTGTGACTAGATGATGGCAATTAATGCTCCACTACTGTCAATTAATGCCAATTATACTTAGGATAATGGTTTAACAAGGCCAATTTGACCAAAAAGAGTGTGTATGATGGAAAATATCTCCAACACCCCCCCTTAAGCTATACTCAGGAAGAGTTAGAAAACATATATCCATAAAATGCTAGGGCCCTGAAAACAAATGCCATAGGTCACCCTGTACAATAAAGTAAGTGCTTAATATAACCAAGGAGATGGGGAAAACCTCATGGGAAAAATACCCCCCCTCAAACTAAGCAGTAAATCAAGAATTGGTTCTTCTATGCAGCAGCATCCTGAGACTATGCATGTGAACATATAAATCCAAACTAAATGAATATTTCTAGAGGAATATTCCACTTTGGAAGAAGAAAAATGCTCTCAACTGAATCAGAAATATAAACAGTTGCACGGTGAAAACTGGACCCATGTAGAGCAGTTGAAATCATCTGAAGAAAGAGAAAAGGTTCTTGAGGATTTGAACTATGTGTGGAACACTCAATAAACTGATATGTTTCAGCCTTGAAAATCAAACCATGTGTGGTAAAATCATCCCCAAATATTAGGAGCAAGTGTCCAAGCAGACGCAGAATGTCTTCCTCTTTACTAGTTCTGTGAGGAGATGAGCATGTGACCAAAGGTAGAGAAGCCTTGGGACTCTGGAGAGAAAATGATTGAGCTCCATAATATGATATATATTCATAAATAGCTAATTATTCACAAAATAAAATATCAGCAACCTCATATGAGGAAACTAACACCAAATCCCCATCACCAAAATTGAAGAAGAACTGTGGTACTTGATTTTTAACACCGAAATTGGTGAGAGCACCTTCAAGCAGTACTAAAAGATCTTGGATTTTAAAATATAAACAAAATAATATCATATCAGAATTTAAATTAGATATAAATAAGTTCACAACAGATCCAAAACTGTGAAATCAAATCAAATCCCCAGCAACAGTTTTGTAGGAGACTTGCGGTACTTGTTTCTTCACACCGTTGATGAGAACATCTACAAGCAGTACTGAAGGTTTATGAAT
Source organism: Pseudotsuga menziesii (assembly GCA_001517045.1). Lineage (NCBI taxonomy): Eukaryota > Viridiplantae > Streptophyta > Pinopsida > Pinales > Pinaceae > Pseudotsuga > Pseudotsuga menziesii. The sequence goes on from LPNX010671794.1 coordinate 80,803, forward strand.
CTGAAATTTTGAACCAATAAATATCAGATTATATCCAAATAATATCATATCAGATCCAATAAAGTTCATATCAGATCCAAAATTATGGTCAACTGAGACGGTGGATGCACAGTTGTCTTTTTCTTCAAAATTCTGGATTTTGGTGCATGCAATCTTGCAGGATTTTGCTAGAAGATCTAGATCATGGGGAGAAAATATGTCACTCTTATAATATGATATTTATTCCAAAATATCCAAGTTTTCACATATTTTCACACCAGCAGCAAAATTAGAGGGAGAAGAATCAAATTTCTCTTCACTTTCGGAAGCAATTATTGGTAAATTTTGCACAAAATTCAAAGGAAAATCACCGGTGAATGTTTGCATGGAAGTGCAGAAGTATTTTTCTTCAATATAATAGATTCAAATGTCTTCTTTTGTTTCATAAATATGAGGATATGAGATACCATATATCTCATGAACTTCTGGAGCATCAGGAGAAGGAGTCACTGCATGGAGACTTTCTTCAATTCAAATTGAATGTGTAGAAGATTCTGCTTCATCTTCATCTTGAACAACTTCATCATAGAGATTATAGGCCGAGAATTTTGAGTAAATAACTCTTGTGGTGCTAGATCTTATCTCCAAAGTGCTATTATGATCCTCATTGTGCTTGCCAAAGGTTCTGTCCAATTTTGTCCAGACTTCCTTTGGGTATTCGATAGAACCAATAAGGTAGAGCAAGCTAGGAGAAAGGGCTAGACATATTGCTCCAAAAAATATATCACCATCATTTAGCTAGTCATTATCATTCTCATAAGACTCTTTTCCAAGTCCAATAGACACCTCACAGATACCTCGTCTCTTTAGAGATGCAATCATCTTCAACTTCCATTCCAAATAGCTTATGAACGGGGTGAGAAGAGGGATTGATGAGTCCATTCAAAGTTGTACCTATTAAAACCTACAAATCCAAAACAAAAGGGGCACCGTAAGGTCAAACGACCTACACATTTTAGGCTTTCATCACACCCAGCATAATCAATCAAGCAAGCTTGATCAACAAGTTCTTTACTTGGGGTTTTGAGTGGTAAGCCTTGGCTTCAGGTGTAGTGTTGGATTTTTGAGCTATTGCTCACTTTTCATGGAGAAATCTATCAAAAAGATTGTTTTTGAGAGATAGATCTTCATCTCGCCGTAATTTCTGATACCATATTATTCTTGCACATTGATCTAGGAACAAAACATCAATCTCATCAAAGAATAATCAATAAATAACTCATGAGAATGGTGTTAATAGGAACCAGAATGGTTTCCTATGTGTATATTCAATAAACAATGAATGGTTACAATACCAATGTCAAGCAATAGCTTGAATCCATGATAAATTCGAATACCTAAGGAGGCAATTCGAAATCATGAGTGAGTCTAGCTTAACTGACTATCAGCCATTCAATCACACTCAATTAACCACTTGACCAAAACCCTAATTGACTCACCAAACCCTAACTGAAGTCAGAGTGCAATAAATGATTGAATCTCAACTTATGGAGATCAAACACATGTCATAGCAAGCCAACCATCAAGTGCTAGTGCTCCATGACTTCAATGAACCTCGATGAGGTTAAATGAAACTGAACTGATCATCAGAAGTTGGTGGAGGCACCCTGTTGACTCCAGATCATTAAATAATAATAAATAATAATTAAATAATCATTAAATGATATATTTAATGAGAGGAGGCACCTTAACTGATTGGTTGAACTGATTTTAACCACTAGCTAGCAATTAGGTGCATTAATATCACTCAGGTCACCCCTGGAGTGCTCCAGTTAGCCTCCTTGACTGTAGGTAGGCATGGGTGTGGCTGGATGATGGCAATTAATGCTCCACTGATGTCAATTAATGTCAATTATACTTAGGATAGTGGTTTAACTAGGCCAATTTGACCAAAAAGAGTGTGTATGATGGTAAATGTCTCCAACACACATACAAGACAATAATCATCAAAGAACCATGAATCAGCTTAAAATATACATTAGTATCAGACTTGCATCGAACAAAACTCAGTAATAGCAAAAATACATCAATCTTGGCATACCAAGCCCTAGGGGCTTGCTTGAGCCCATACAATGATTTATTTAACCTGCACACTAAATATGGATTAGAAATAAACCCTTTAGGTTTCTGCATGTAAATATTTTTAGTGATATCTCCATTTAGGAAATCACACTTCACATCCATGTGATGTACCTCCCATTTCTTCGAAGCTGCAATGACTAGAGCTAGCCTTATGGAGTTCATCTTTGCCATTGGTGCAAAGGTTTCATTGTAGTCAACACCATGTACTTGTGAGTATCCCTTGTCTACCAATATTGCCTTATATTTCAAAGGTGAACCACCACCAGCAAACTTAGTCTTGAAAACCCACTTACATTGAACTAGCTTCTTCCTTGGGGGAAGATCAACCAGTTCTCAAGTGTTGTTCTTCTGGGGAGAGCTGAATTCTTCTTTCATGGATGTTTACCATATTGGATCATCTAATTCATATTCATATTTTTGTGGATCTGATTCAACCACCAGATATCACTTCTCATCAAATAGAGGATCTTTCACACAAAGGGCACTCTCAAACTGAGATCTAGTCCTCCTAGTGTCACTAGGATTTCTAGCTAGTTCCCCAACTGCATGAATGGTCTTTGCTACCCATTTTGGTCTTCTAGTACTATTAGTATTTGCAATAAAATCATCATTATCGGACATATTAGAATCAACAAATTCTTTAATCTCTCCACTTACAATCAATGGATCTGGTGGTGAAGAAGACTCTCCAACTTCAACTGCTACTAAAGGCTCTTCTTGGAACTGAACACTTCTTTAAATGAAAGCTTTGTTAGTGATCAAGTTGATCATATTGTACCCTTTTTAATCTTCAGAATACCAAAAAAACAGGCACTCTTGGCTTTGGGGCTGCAAAGGCTTCCTCTTTTCAGTTGGAATTCTAGCCCAAGCCTTTGAGCCAAAAATCCCGAAATGGGTCACATATGGCTTGTGCCCACTCTAAGCTTCGAAAGGAGTCATACCATCAAGTCTCTTATGAGGAACCCTATTCTAGATGTAGGATGAACATTTTATAGCCTCGTCCCAAAACTTTGGTGGAAAAGTCTTAGCCTCCATCATGCAGGTTGCCATCTCCTTCAGTGATCTATTCTTTCTCTCAGCAACACAATTTGTTGTGGTCTGTAAGGGATTGAATGTTGCATCTAAATACCTGCATATTTACAATGCTGAATGAACTCAGACTTGACATACTCACCACCATTGTCATATCTAAGGATCTTGATTTTCCTACTAGACTGGTTTCAACCAAGGCTCTAAAGACTTTGAAGAGGTCAAAAACTTCAGACCTATGCTTTAGGAAGTAAACCCAACAATACCTAGAAAAGTCATCTATGAAGTTCAGTGCATATTTGGCTTGACTCATGGACATATGATGAAATGGACCAGCAATGTCGCTATGGATCAGCTCAAAAGGTGTAGAGTTTCTCTCATGACTAGCTTTCTCATACTTGTGCTCTGGGTGTTTTCCTAGGATACAACCTTGACAGACTCCCTTAGAAAACATGATCTTTGGTAACCCTATGACCATATATTTTTCACTCAAAAAAGAAAGATACTTGTAGTTAAGATGGCCAAATATTTCATGCCAAATATTTCTTGCTTCATTAGCATGAATTAGAAGAGCAGAGGGGTTTGAGTAGGGTAGAAAATGGAAAAACTTGTATACCTTCGAAGTGTGATCTACAACACCTTTTGCTATGACTTTACCATTCGAAATCTCAGTGATTTCAACATCATTAGGGAAGAAGATGACATTCTTTGGAGACCCAGTATGATTCATCTGATACACTGACAAGAGATTAGAGGCAAGACCTCGAACATACAACACATTATTGAACTTACCATGGTCAAGATAATCCTTCCCTTCCCCAAACTGCCAGTGAGAGAGTCATCTCCTAAAACTATTGGTGGACCTTTCGAGATGTCAAGAGAGGAGAATATCTCTTTTGTGGAAACCATATGTCTAGAAGCTTCAGAGTCTATGATCAAGCTAGGTGAGCTTGGTGTGCTAGCAACCAAGGCATATCCTCTCCCTGTGTCCTCTGAATTTGATCCTCCTTCCCTCTTCTTTGAGAAATTAGGAACGGAGATGTTATTCTTCTCTATGATTTGGGTCAACATGTCAATTTTATTTTTCATACAAGAGCTCTCAATATGATATCCCTTACTGCAGTATGCACACTTGCTCATTTCTCCTTTGTTCTTCTTCTTCTGGGAGTTCTTCTTGGAACCTTAGGGCTCCTCTTGAGAGTTGCTCTTGTCTCTCTTTTTCTTGGGTGGCTCTTTATCTTTTTTCTTTATTTTTGAATCCACCTTTGAATCTCTAGCAAACAAAGCTTGGTATTTGGAAGGTTTGATGGTGCCCATCATCACCAACTTTATCTTCCTCCTGTGTCAGGGATTCCATGAACTCTGCAAGCTTAGGCATCTTCCAGGCTCAAGCTGTCAACTTGGTGGCATGGAAGGTCGAAACAAACATTGAATAGTCAGGACCAAGCTTAGAAATTATGGCCAAAACTAGTTTCTCTTCCTTCTTTTTGATCCGACACTGTTTCAACTACAAAACAAGGGCCTTAAACTTGGAAAAGTAGATTTGCAATTACTCGAATCTATTGGGACTCAAGGAGATCATCTCATTCTCGATTTGATGCCCTCTCATCTCATCTGTATTTCCAAAAATATCTTTTAGATTTTCCCACACTTCATCAGGTGATGTCAATCCATCAATATGGAAGAGGAGGTCTCTTGAAATGCTCAGACACAAAAGACCATAGGCCTCATCCCTCTTGTTGTGCCATTTAATTTTCTATGCAGCTGCATTAGGCTCTCCCTATGTTTCCATAGTTACCCTATAGATACCCTTCTCTCTCAACAATATCTTCATCTCATCTTTCCACTCAATGAAATTGAATGGAGTTAAGATGATCTTCTGAGATTGGTCCATAGCTCAAAAACTGTGCCCTCTAGTCAGTCGAATGCGCTCCTAGTCAAGATGTTGAACCTCTAATAGAAATAAGGAAGGAAAGAAATCAATCTAAAAAGGATTTGATACCATGTGGAAATTTAACCCAAGAGATAGAACAATTAAACTCACAAAATTGCTAATCAAACATGCAAAATTCACACCAAAGGAGACTGAAATTGGAGCATAACACTGATATGTATTCAATAAGTGTACCATAGCAAAATTTATGAAGTAATAGGCTGCTTCAATATATAATTACATGAGATATTTGAATGCATAAGGATGCCATTAGAAATGGTCAAAAAGCAGGCTTACTAAATCTAGTCAAATCCCCAATAGGTGCATAAAGCGGTTTCCAAATCTACCAAGATGCTCATGAATTGGCTAAGTCAAGTAGGAAAGATAATGAGGGATGGAAAGAAAACTCATACATGCTTTTATTAGGAGAAAAGGAGGGAGGATTATGTGGGCAAAAAACAAGTCAACTACACCTAGTTTAGCTTTTCCTTTGGCCTTAAATCTCAATAAAATAGGTATCTTTTCAGAAAAAGTAGATATGCGCTTTGGAGGATATGGAATAAAGAAAACATGCTAAATTGGTTTTCCTATATGTTTCCCAAGCATGCCATGACTCATTTTTAGCATGTGTTGACTTATAGGACTTGTAGAAGGCAACTAGCATAGACTGGAATCTAGGAAACTAGGTAATAAGACAAAAATAATTAAAATTAATGTCTAAGGTAGGTAACTATGGGTTGATTATTATAACAACCTCCATTATCTGTTTTTATGGGCTTGATATTTTTCCTGAAACTATTCTCAATCAAAAGTTTAATAACTTTAAAAATTCGAAATACTTCTAATTTTTGTTTCATGAAATATACCCAGCAGAACCTAGAACAATCATCAATAAAAGTAAGAAAATACATGGAACCATTAATTTATGTTGTAGGCATTCGTCCAAACACATCACTGTGTATCAAATCAAGTGTAGAGGTGGCTCTATTTGCCTTCCCAAATTCATAACTCTTCTTTGGATTCTTACCTACCAAGCAACCAATACATACTCCATCAGAAGTTTGGAAGAAAGGAAATCCTTCAGCCATTTTATCATTATGGAATTGATGAAAATATTTGAAATTGAGATTCCCAAATATCTGATGCCATATCTTGTTGGTGTTGTTGGCATGAGTCAATAGAGTTGTAGGAGGTGAAACAGGTAAAAACTGAGATAAATCATAAGCATTAGTGGCATGATTAGCAATGCCTTTCTCTATGATATTTCCAATAGATTTTCCCATGATTTCAACTGAGTCAGATTCAAATGTAACTCTCTTGGGAGAGGCTGTATGGGTCATCTGATAAACTGACAACCAATTTTCTACAAGAGAGGGAACATAGAGAACATTCTTGAACTCACAATGTTGGATTTTAAGTGGACCTCTCCCGACAGCTGGGATTTGAGAGTCATATCCCATGTGAATGATAGTTCCTCTTGATAGAGTGAGAGTGGAGAAGGATTCCTTGGAGAAAACCATGTGGTTGGATGCTCCAAAATCAATCATGTAAGATTTTGACTGAGTAAGGCCTGCCTTCAAGGCATGGCATCTCTCATGATCTTCTGTCAGTGGTCCAACATCAGACTTATTTGCTCCTTGTGGAAGGGAAATATTGTTCTATTGAAGGAGGATGGACAGATGGTCGATATGATTCTTCATGCACTTGATTTCAGGCTGAAATACCCTCATATAATAAGGATACTTTGTCTTTTCAAACGTTTTATTTCTCTTGGATCTCAAAGCTCCTTAGGAAGACTTTTGATTCTATTTTGGCTTCGAGTCAGAGGCTTTAGGATCCTTCCCCATGTTTTTCCCTTTAGCTTTCACATTGGTTGATTCTAACATCAGAAGAGACTGGTTCTTTGAAGTTTGGAGGACTCCCATTTGGACCAACATATCATGGTCATGTATTAAAGACTCGACAAATCCATCAAGTGAAGAAATATTTCAATTGGGGGTATAATATCTTCGAGAATAGAAGGTAGAGACAAAGAAAAAGTAATCAGAAAAATGTTTGCTGAGAACAAATAGCACAAGTTTCTCATCCTTCCTCTATATTCTGCATTACTTACACTATAGTGCTAGCGACTTGATTTTTGTGAAAAACTGTTGGATAGTTTAGAAACTGTTGGGCTGCAATGCAATTAACTCGTTCTCCAAGATGTTCCTTCTAGCAGGGATTTCTCCTTGCTACGGGGGCAGGAATGGCTCGCTTCTGTCTATAGGATGGAAGGGTAGGTTCTTGTATGGAAATGCAAGAAAAATAAATGGACAGAAAGCAAGAAAGAGCTGAAAAACAAGAAACGGCTTGAAGCCCCTCTGCAAAAAAGGTTAGGGCTTAACTCTAGCTACCTGCAAACAACTATTAGAAACAAAAATCCTGCAAAACAAGTTAAAAAAACAAACCTGGAAGCAAATATGGGTAGAAAACAACTAAGATACAAAAACAAATACATAAGCAAACAATGGTATACCTTCTCTTTGGTGCAATGGGCCACCATGCCCTACTTGGAAGAAGCACCTCTCTCTCTCTCTTAGCTATGGAGGAGCTATGGCTCAATGGAGGAATGAATGGATGAGATGATCCGGATTTATGCGTGAACGAAATGAAAGAAAATATACAGAATCATAATAACAGACATTTTGCAAAGATAACAAAGATACAGTAAACACATATTCTATTAAATGGTGGAAATAGAACAGACCGTAATACAATTGCTAGAATGGTGGTAGCTATCTCTGAGAAGGGATGTGGCCACTATGCTCATTCGTGCGCAAATTAATACAAAATGAGGCCAAAGGGGAATTTTTATAATAAGAATAAGGTGAGAACCCCAAAAGTCCAAAATGTAACCCTAGAAGATGAACCATCATAAAGTTTGCGGGCCCACGGTGGTAAGTTGAATAGTCAACTTCCTGGGGTCATAAATTTTGCATACGATCTCCGATTTGGGCGTTCGATAGCTCGTTGGAAAGGCATGTCTAATATTTACAACTTTTGGTCAGCCAAATGCATGCCGATGGCAATCATTTGGCCCCAAATATCCAAAAAATGTCATTTAGGGCCTCAAAACGGCCCCGAAAGTTTAGGACCTGAAAAACTGTAGAAAAATAACTAGGAAATTGCCACAATGGACAATTGTTTTGAGCCAGTGGTATAGGTGGGTGGCCACCGATCTCCATCTGGATCAATCCTCTCTCCTTAGGAAGAAATGGTCTCCATTGCATCGAATCTCGTATCATATCTCGAACTGTGTGTTGAGTTGATCTCCTTGTGCAACATTTACTGAAGTGAATAGGCTTCCTTTATTTGTCATCCCGAGAAGGCTATAATTGTTGTATGGATGATTTGTTTCTGGATGAGCACCTTGAATGTGTGGCCTTGCATTGTAGAGGTACTCAGATATATGAGGAAACAATGGCTACGTCTTCTTCTTGTGTCTGATGAGCAGAGACACCCTCTGTAGAGGGTGTGGATGTCTCTATGATCTTATGTTCTCCTTCAGACGCAATTGTGAAGAGGAATAGTTTTCTGATGTGGGAGCTTATCTTCCTACCTTGCAGGACCTTGTTAGGTGCAACGGTCTTTGGTATTCGATAGAGTTTTCCTCCCAAAGTAACAATGACACTGCGAGGCCGTGACTCATATACAGCATGATGCTTCCACATATATGGTTGTCCTAAAAGAACATCACATACTTCAAGTGGGGCCACATCACACAATACCTCGTCTTTGAAAGGCTTGATTGCATATGGAAAAAGGCATTGTTGAGTAATACAGATATCCCATCCTTGGCTTAGCCAACCGATGCTGTGAGGTTGTGGGTGTGGTGTTGTTGGAAGCTCCAATCTCTTGACGACTTCTGCTGATATCAGGTTCTTTTGGGTGCCGTTGTCAACAACAAAATGTAGAAGCATTCCCTTCACCCACATCTGCGAGTGGAATAGGTGCTCCTCTGCCTTTGACTCTTCAAGATCCTCTAGTTGAATCTGTGTAGTAGCAACAGTGGCAGTGGGTTCTGCATCAATGATCTGCCTCCCATTGTCTGTGGCTATGGTATTGGGTTTGGAATCAAAATCAAGATTTGATTATGAAGATTTGATCTTAGCCACTAATGACTGCTTTGAGCGACATTCATCAGTGTTGTGCCAAGGGATTTTATGAAATTCACACCACTTACCGGTGTCCTTTGTCTTTCGATCTCCCTTCTTTTCTTGTGGCGGGGACTGGTTATCATTTTCTTTTGCGGTGTTCTGTGGGCCAGGGTTTCCCTTGCCTTGTTTCTGCGGTGGATTCGCAGGTCCAGAGTCTTGCTTGTTCTTTTGTCGAAATTTCTCCTCGATTTTGACAGCATATGGATAGGCGAATCCAAGTGAAGAGATGTCGAGGAAGTCCATCTCAATTCAGATGTACCGATGTAGACCACTACGATATTTTAGAATCAAATGCCGCTCGGAGTCCTTGATACCCAACTTTGTACGCAGGGTATGAGAGTTATTGGTGTACTCCGACACCGTCTGGTCCCTTTCTTGACGCAGAATGGTCCATTTTTGTATTGGTCATAATAATTTCCCACAGGGTAATACTGTTCCCTGATGGTATCTATGAAAGATGCCCAAGTGGGATTTGTTTCAAACATTCCAGACTCGTCTGATGAGTTTTTCTCACAATAAGTACCCCACCAATTTTGGACATGGGGGACTGCCTTAAGGAGCTCAAAGGTGATCTTTTCTCTGTCAAAAAAATTTTGGACAGAGAAATACCCTTCTAGAACATTCAACCAATTATCTAGGGAATTTGCATCGATATTGCCTTCAAATAAAGGAATATAAATGTTAACTTGTACCTTGAAGGGAGTTGCATCCCTGAACCGGCTACTTGCTGAAGATGCACTTGCCGCTGCCGACATTCGTAGAAGGATTTGGGTGAAACTATCCATCATCTCGTTCCTGTATCGCTCGAGGGATTCCTCGAGCATCAACTTGATGAGATCTCCTACTCCATCCTCTCTCTTTTCTTCCGCCATGGGAGGTCGTTTGGGACAGCGAAAATGATCAAGTGAAACTAGTTCGAGACCAAACTCTCTATACTCGGACCTTGTTGGGGACATGCGTCGAGAAACAATCAAAGAGTAGATTGCTCTGATACCACTGATTTGGATTTATGCGTGAATGAAATGAAAGAACATATATAGAATCATAATAACAGACATTTTGCAAAGATAACAAAGATACAGTAACACATATTCTATTAAATGGCGGAAATAGAACAGACTGTAATACAATTGCTAGAAATGTGGTAGCTATCTCTGAGAAGAGATGTGGTCGCTACGCTCATTCGTGCCAGCTTAATACAAAATGAGGCCAAATGGTCCTATTTATAATAAGAATGAGGTGAGAACCCCAAAATTCCAAAACGTAACCCTACAAGATGAACCGTCATAAAGTTTGCAACCCCACGGTGGTAAGTTGAACAGTCAACTTCCTGTGGTCATAACTTTTGCATACGATCTCCGATTTGGGCGTTCGATGGCTCGTTGGAAAGGTTTGTCTAATATTTACAACTTCTGGTTAGCCAAATGCATATATTTACCAACCATTTGGCCCCGAATCTCCAAAAAAAATCGTTTCGGGCCTCAAAATGGCCCAGGAACTTTAGGACCCGAAAAACTGTAGAAAAATAACTAGGAAACTGCCACAATGGACAATTGTTTTGAGCTAGTGGAATAGGTGGGTGGCCACTGATCTCCATCTGGATCAATCCTCTCTCCTTAGGAAGCAATGGTATCCATTGCATCGAATCCCGTATCATATCTTGAACTGTGTGTTGAGTTGAGGTCCTGGTGCGACATTTACTGAAGTGAAGAGGCTTCCTTTCTTTGTCATCCCGAGAAGGCTGTAATTGTTGTATGGATGATTTGTTTCTAGATGAGCACATTGAATGCATGGCCTTGAATTGTAGAGGTACTCGGATAGATGAGGAAACAATGGCTATGTCTTCTTCTTGTGTATGATGAGCAGAGACACCCTGTGCAAAGGGTGTGGAGGTCTCTGTGATCTTATGTTCTCCTTCAGACGCAATTGTGAAGAGGAATAGTTTTCTAATGTGGGAGCTTATCTTCCTACCTTGCGAGACCTTGTTAGGTTCAATGGTCTTTGGTATTCGATAGAGTTTTCCTCCCAAAGTAACAATGACACTACGAGGCCGTGACTCATATACAGCATGACGCTTCCACATATATGGTTGTCCTAAAAGAACATCACATACTTCAAGTGGGGCCACATCACACAATACCTCGTCTTTGAAAGGCTTGATCCCATATGGCAGGAGGCATTGTTGAGTAATGCAAATACCTCATCCTTGGCTTAGCCAACCGATGCTGTAAGGTTGTGGGTGTGGTGTTGTTGGAAGCTCCAATCTCTTGACGACTTCTGCTGAGATCAGGTTCTTTTGGCTGCTATTGTCAACAACAAAATGTAGAGGCATTCTCTTCACCCACATCTACGAGTGGAATAGGCGCTCCTCTGCCTCTGACTCTTAAGGATCCTCTAGTTGAATCTGTGCAGTAGCAATAGTGGCAATGGGGTCTGCATCAATGATATGCCTCCCATTGTCTGCAGCTGTGGTATTGGGTTCGAAATCAGAATCAGGATTTGATTCTGAAGATTTGATCTTAGCCACTAATACTGCTTTGAGCGACATTCATCAGTGTTGTGCCAAGGGATTTTATGAAATTCACACCACTTACTAGTGTCCTTCTTTGTCTTTCGATCTCCCTCCTTTGCTTGTGGCGGGAACTGGTTGTTTTTTTTCTTTTGCGGTGTTCTGCAGGCCGAGGTGTCCCTTTCCTTGCTTCTGTGGTGGATTCGCAAGTCTAGAGTCTCGCTTGTTCTTTTGTCGAAATTTCTCCTCGATTTTGACAGCATACCGATGGGCGTATCCAAGTGAAGATATGTCGAGGAAGTCCATCTCAGTTTGGATGTATCGATGTAGAGCACTGCAATATTTCAGAATCAAGTGCCACTCGGAGTCCTTGATACCAAGCTTTTGTATGCAGGGTATGAGAGTTATTGGTGTACTCTGACACCATATAGTCCCTTTCTTGACGCAAAATGGTCCATTTTGTGTATTGGTCATCATAATTTCCCACAGGGTAATACTGTTCCCTGACGGCATTTATGAAAGAGGCCCAAGTGGGATTTGTTTCAAACATTCCAGACTCATCTGATGAGTTTTGATCACAATAAGTACCCCACCAATTTTGGACATGGGGGACTGCCTTAAGGAGTGCAAAGCTGATCTTTTCTCTGTCGAAAAAATTGTCGATAGAGAAATACCCTTCTAGAACATTCAACCAATTATCCAAGGCATCTGCATCGGTATTGCCTTCAAATAAATTAATATCAAAGTTAACTTGTACCTTGAAGGGATTTGCATCCCTGAACCGGATACTTGCTAAAGATGCACTTGCCGCTGCCGGCATTCGTAGAAGGATTTGGGTGAAACTATCCATCATCTTGTTCCTCTGTCGATCAAGGGCTTCCTCAAGAATCAACTTGATAAGATCTCCTACTCCGTCGTCTCTCTTTTCTTCCGCCATGGGAGGTCGTTTGGGACGACGAGAAGGATCAAGTGAAACTAGTTCGAGACCAAACTCTCTATACTTGGACCTTGTTGGGGACATGCGCCGAGAAACAATCAAAGAGTAGATTTCTCTGATACCATTGATCCGGATTTATGCGTGAACAAAATGAAAGAACATATACAAAATCATAATAACAGACATTTTGCAAAGATAACAAAGATAGAGTAAACACATATTCTATTAAATGGTGGAAATAGAACAGACTGTAATACAATTGCTAGAATGGTGGTAGCTATCTCTGAGAAGAGATGTGGCCACTATGCTCATTCGTGCCTAGATTAATAAAAATGAGGCCAAAGGGGCCTATTTATAATAAGAATGAGGTGATAACCTCAAAAGTCCAAAACGTAACCCTAGAAGATGAATCGTCATAAAGTTTGCGGCCCCACGATGGTAAGTTGAACAGTCAACTTCCCAGGGTCGTAACTTTTGCATACGATCTCCGATTTGGGCGTTCGATGGCTCGTTGGAAAGGTTTGTCAAAGCGTTAAAACTTTTGGTCAGCCAAATGCATGCCGATGGAAACAATTTGGCCCTGAATCTCCAAAAAACATCGTTTAGGGCCTCAAAACGACCCTGAAAGTTTAGGACCCGAAAAACTGTAGAAAAATAACTAGGAAACTGCCACAATGGACAATTGTTTTGAGCCAGTGGAATAGGTGGGTGGCCACCGATATCCATCTGGATCAATCCTCTCTCCTTAGGAAGAAATGGTCTCCATTGCATCGAATCCTATATCATATCTTGAATTGTGTGTTGAGTTGATCTCCTAGTGCGACATTTACTGAAGTGAAGAGGCTTCCTTTCTTTGTCATGCTGAGAAGGCTGTAATTGTTGTATGGATAATTTGTTTCTAGATGAGCACCTTGAATGTGTGGCCTTGCATCATAGAGGTACTCGGATAGATGAGGAAACAATGGCTATGTCTTCTTCTTGTGTCTGATGAGCAGAGACACCCTATGCAGAGGGTGTGGAGGTATTTGTGATCTTATGTTCTCCTTCAGACGCAATTGTGAAGAGGAATAGTTTTCTGATGTGGGAGCTTCTCTTCCTACCTTTTGAGGCCTTGTTAGGTGCAACGGTCTCTGGTATTCAATAGAGTTTTCCTCCCAAAGTAACAATGAAACTGCGAGGTCGTGACTCATATACAGCATGACGCTTCCACATATATGGTTGTCTTAAAAGAACATCACATACTTCAAGTGGGGCCACATCACATAATACCTCATCTTTGAAAGGCTTGATTCCATATGGCAGGAGGCATTTTTGAGTAATGCGGATACCTCGTCCTTGGCTTAGCCAAATGATGTTGTAAGGTTGTGGGTGTGGTGTTGTTGGAAGCTCCAATATCTTGACAACTTCTGCTGAGATCAAGTTCTTTTGGCTGCTGTTGTCAACAACAAAATGTAGAGGCATTCCCTTCACCCACATCTGCGAGTGGAATAGGTGCTCCTATGCCTCTAACTCTTCAGGATCCTCTTGTTGAATCTGTATAGTAGCAACAGTGGCAGTGGGGTCTGCATCAATGATCTACCTCACATTGTCTGTGGCTATGGTATTGGGTTCATAATCAAAATCAGGATTTGATTCTGAAGATTTCATCTTGGCCACTAATGACTTCTTTGAGAGACATTCATCAGTGTTGTGCCAAGGGATTTTATGAAATTCACACCACTTACCAGTGTCCTTCTTTGTCTTTCGATCTCCCTTCTTTGCTTGTGGTAGGGACTATTTGTCATTTTCATTTGCGGTGTTCTGTGGGCCAGGGTTTCCCTTGCCTTGCTTCTGCGGAGGATTCGCAGGTCCAAAGTCTCGCTTGTTCTTTTGTCGAAATTTCTCCTTGATTTTGACAGCATACCTGATAGGCAGATCCAAGTGGATAGATGTCGAGGAAGTCCATCTCAATTCAGATGTATCGATGTAGACCACTACGATATTTCAGAATCAAGTGCTGCTCGGAGTCCTTGATACCCAGCTTTGTACACAGGGTATGAGATTTATTGGTGTACTCCAACACCGTCTGGTCCCTTTCTTGATGCAGAATGGTCCATTTTGTGTATTGGTCATCAAAATTTCCCACAGGGTAATACTGTTCCCTGATGGCATCTATGAAAGAGGCCCAAGTGGGATTTCTTTCAAACATTCCAGACTCATCTGATGAGTTTTGTTCACAATAAGTACCCCACCAATTTTGGACATGGGGGACTTCCTTAAGGAGTGCAAAGGTGTTCTTTTCTCTATCAGAAAAATTGTGGATAGAGAAATACCCTTCTTAAACATTCAACCAATTATCCAGGGCATCTGCATTGATATCGCCTTCAAATAAAGGAATATCAAAGTTAACTTGTACCTTGAAGGGAGTTGCATCCCTGAACCGGCTGCTTGCTGAAGATGCACTTGCCACTACCGACATTCATAGACGGATTTGGGTGAAACTATCCATCATCTCGTTCCTCTGTCGCTCGAGGGATTCCTCAAGCATCGACTTGAGAAGATCTCCTGCTCTGTCATCTCTCTTTTCTTCTGCCATGGGAGGTCATTTGGGACAGCGAGAATGATCAAGTGAAACTAGTTCAAGACCAAACTCTCTATACTTGGACCTCGTTGGGGACATGCGCCGAGAAACAATCAAAGAGCAGATTGCTCTAATACCACTGATCCAGATTTATGCGTGAACGAAATGAAAGAACATATACGGAATCATAATAACAGACATTTTACAAAGATAACAAAGATACAGTAAACACATATTCTATTAAATGGTATAAATAGAACAGACTGTAATAAAATTGCTAGAATGGTGGTAGCTATCTCTGAGAAGAGATGTGGCCGCTATGCTCATTCGTGCCCAACTTAATACAAAATGAGGCCAAAGGGGCCTATTTATAATAAGAATGAGGTGATAACCTCAAAAGTCCAAAACATAACCCTAGAAGATGAATTGTCATAAAGTTTGCTGCCCCACGGTGGTAAGTTGAACAATCGACTTCCTGGGGTCATAACTTTTGCATACAATCTCTGATTTGGGCATTCGATAGCTCGTTGGAAAGGTCTGTCTAAGATTTACAAATTTTGGTGAATCAAATGCATTTGGATGGCAATTAGTTGGCCCCGAATCTCCAAAAAACTTCATTTAGGGCCTCAAAACGGCCCTAAAAGTTTAGGACCCGAAAAACTGTAGAAAAATAACTAGGAAACTGCCACAATGGACAATTGTTTTGAGCCGGTGGAATAGGTGGGTGGCCACTGATCTCCATCTGGATCATGACAGGAGGGATGTGGGTTCCTTGAGAGACAAAGGGTCTCAAGGAATCAACGGGTAGCATAACAGTATGCAAGGGAAGAGTTGTTTGAGAGTTACCCCCACCCCTCCTTTTATAGCTTTTTGGGGGATTTTTAGGGTTTTAAGCCCTTGGTTAGGGATTTAGCCCCTTTTTTGGTATTTTATCCCCTTTCTCCCTAAATTTATCTCCTTTTATGGTTTTAGGCTCCTTTGAGGGGTTTTAGCCCCTTTTTGGAGGCTTTAGCCCTGTTGACGGGCCGAAAATGGCACGATCGTCAACCAAGAGACAACTTGATACAAAAGTTTTCAAAGATGCTCTTAGTCGTTAGGTAGCTGTCTCTGACGGGATTAAGGCCCTGTTTCCTTCCCTAAATTACTCCCAGCTATAGGAGAAGACTCAAAAATGAAAAACTAAAACTATTGTTTGTTAACTAAATCTGTAGTATACCTCTGAATATACACAACACACTGTTAAAGATAATTACTGAATTAGTTGATATATTACACAGATGATAACTGAAAATTAGTCTAATTAAACAATTAATTAGAATGAATACAAGAATAACTAATTAAGGAAATATTAACAGATTCAATGAATTTACATAAATACACTATAAACACATGTACATTCATAACAAAGATTGAAAGATAACTTAACAAAGTATGAATATAAGGATCTAGTTCAATATGTTTTCTGTAAAAATAAATAAAAAACTACCACTTATATCCTAACTACCCTATCCTGATCAGGAGCATGGAAATATTAATACTGGAACCAACTTGCAAATAAGGATATTGTGAAAACAATCCTGAAAATATTCAGAAGAAATTCTAAATAGAAACAGGACGACACATAACTGATATATCATATATATTATAATGATAAACAAAATTTTCTACATGACATAAATTTGCAAATCAAACCAACTAAAATCGACAGTTAAAACATGATGCATATGCACATTTATTTAAAGAAATATAACAAAACATAGAGAATATGAAAAGAAATAACAAGATCAATTGACACTATAAGCACCTTTGCATAGTAATAATACTGTAAATATACTTATACGTATCACCAGTAAAAAAAGTGTTGTAACTGCTGACAAGAAATTGTCTTAAGTCACAGGAAATGATTAAAGTGATCTTGTCTGGCTCCTTTTCCCAACTATCGACCCCTTTACAATAAAACCATGTCTCCTTTAAATACATCGAATCTCACATGGAGATAGTTCTATAAAACTGGAAACTATATAATCGAAATCTTAACCAATTTCAAAAAATGACAAATGAAATTGTCATTTTCCATATGCGTTATCATGTCTCTAAATTGGAAGGATTCGATTTATAGCACAAAATCATAAAAACGATAAAGAAACTAATAATTTAGTGACACCTGGGAAACAACACAGCCAACTGATCAATATCAAGGTCGTCATCAGGCGAGACAGGTTTCTCTTCCTCGTCATCTAGCACAACTGTTTCAATGTTATTTTTATTGCTCATGGAAGACTTAACAACACTAACCTTGGCCAACATACTCCTCGTAAACCTGCCAGTAACCTTAACATTCGGCCTTTTTCCCTTTTGTTTGCAGGTATTGTCATTATGTCTCAGCATCATAGGGGATAGGTTTAAAGACTTCCTCATATGCTTGGAAGGCATAGGAGTACCAGGACTACACACAAGAGTGGGAACAAGATCATCACAGACGCTGGGGCTTACACAATTTTCAGGGTTTGACATAGGCTCGTGCACAGGTGAATCCGGAGCTTGACAAGGCTGTTGATGCCTAACACATTCTTCAGGGCAATTGAATTGACAATGGCAGAATTCCAAGAGGCCATTTTGTTCGAGGAAATCATCCCATGACCGATTTTGTTTAGACAACTCTCTTTCTACCAATATCCTAACCAGACCATGATGAAACAAACTCCGACCGATGTTCTTCGGCCCCTTCTTAATGGTCGAAGACATCTTGGTCATGCTCTGAACTAAATAATAGGGCAAATTAATGGGAAATCCGGGAAAAACAACCATCAACCGAAGATGATAGACATAAGCCAAGGAAAGACGACCTTCACAGGTCACATACCTGTGAATAATGTCTAAAACCGTTCGCCATTCTTTCTTGAAATATTTCCGCGATACACTAGTTCTAAAGGACACATCCTGGCAAGGATTCTTCAACATCTGTCTCCATTCAATGACCTCCATCTTCTTGTATTTGAACCAACGTTCACCTGTCAATGGCAAGCCCGTAGCCACAGCAACCGAATGCTCATCAACTCTGAATTGGAGGTCAGCCACCTTAACCCTAGAATCGGCCAACAACAAAGAAAATAACCTAGTCACCTCAGGATTTGAGTCTGTAAACTTACGAATGAATGGCAACCATTTGACTGCTTCAACCTTGGCTAAGAGCTCAGGGTTTCCATCAAGGAGTTTCATGTCATTGGGTTCAACCCTAACCACCAGAGCCATAGCTGCGAGCGCAAATGCACGAAGTCACACACAAAAGAGATACCACAAATCGAAACACGACAATAAACTGGAGAGCAAGCACTCAGGATGCAAACCATGTAGAAAACACAAGCAATGAAACCCAACGCTCTCATAAACAAAATGCGCCATGAGCAAACCCAGACAAGACCCCTGTAAACCCGGCATGGGCGAAGGAGAATGATCACGCAGAGAGGTAATCAAGATAATAAAAAGTGACGGTGAAGACTTCAGACTAAACTTGTTTTGCCATTATTTATCTGGTTCGATCGTAATAACACCACTCATCGCATCAGATACAGGTGTTCAATGAGCATGGAGCCATGACACTGAGCATGTACTTGCAATTGAATGTTATTTACAGATTCATGTATGAGTGTAATGATACCATATCAATCTGCAATCAAGTGGATCAACTGGCGACGCGAGTCGAAACAATCATAGGGGATGGACCTTGAGCATTAACATATCAACGTTACTGGATAATGATCTTAACCTTCAAAAATGGTGACCATTCGACACAATGTAAATCATCAAATCCACCCCAAACCTTATATGCAAGGATATAAGTCACGACATGAAGCATATCGAGACTAAACACTTATGGTAAGATCAAACATGATTCAAGGTTCAAAGGATGAACTTAGGATAAGGAACTCCTACATAAAAAAATTTAGCCTTTGATGTTCTAGGACCTTGTCCAATTTGCAAAAACAAAAACTAACATACCAATTGCTAAATGCTCAAACAAGGCTTATGGTGAGGCTATGTTAGAAAGCATGCAAAAATAATGATTTAACATTGTAATTTTGTCAATTAGCAATAGTTGACAAGGTTATAAAAAAACAATTTGAATTTCACCATTTCAGTAGCTCACGGAATTTCATCGTTTCAGTAGCTCCAGATTGTACAGTTTTGAAATGAGGGCTTCAAATATTTCATCAAACAAAATTTCATTTTGTTTGATAAAATTTGTACTTTTTATCAGGCTGTTGGGTAGGGGCACAACAGATGGCGACTGACTGGGCGGGACAGTTATCTCTGATTTCTCAACCTGAAATCATGCAATCGAAGAATTAGATCCATCATATATGCCATTATACAGAAATCAATATTTTAACATTTTAAACAGATTCGGGAATTTCACATTTCTAAAAATTACCATAAATTTACACCTTTAATTATTTATTTGACAAAGATCAAGTCTCTCACAAAAATAAATGCAAACGAAGTAAAACAGTAAGTGTCTTGATTTTGGAAGAATAAAATCTCAATACCACAAGCATGGCCCTGCTGCCAGCAGGCGTCCATAGCCTCAACAGGGTTGCTTCAAAGCCCAAAGAATGTCAGTATCCCATTTGCCAGTTATAGATATACAATTCTGGTTAGGTTGAACTGTTATGATCATTTTCTATTTCCCTTCTTCTTCTTTTTTTTATATTTCTAAAGGCCATGGTTCTGGCTTGGTAACCAGGTAGTAACCATGTCAGTCACCAATCTACATTACAGTAAATAAACCGGCTCATAATGAGACCTTTTATCCCTTGGTGTTTCGTCCAAGGGCCACTGTCCAGGCTTGGTGACCGGAAACGACAATGTTACTGAATGCAAACCTATGATCCTGAACATACTGGCTCATTATGAGATCCTCTATCCTTCAGATTATTTTAAAGAAATATTCGAATCCAACCATGGCCATATTGTAGTTATGTTTAATCTCCAATGAGATTATCTTAGCAGATGGGGAGGAAAATCTAATTCTCTTCACGAGAGGGAGTGGCGTAAAAGACTTAAATAGATAACCTTGACAAATACTGCCTTAATCCTTTTGGAAAAATCTCTACAAAGACTCATCTTATTAATTGATATTTACATGACTTAAAAAATTTCTGGTAAAATCTAGAAAGACGAAAAACTTTTCACTGTTCAAACAACATAACAATAGTTAAGATAGTGATACTATGATGCATGATTTGTAGGTCAATCACAGGATTTGGTGAGAAGTCATCAGCTTGAAGTCAAATGACTTGACCACTCTAAAACATTATGCAAATAAAAAAGCAAATAGATATGAGAAGAGATTCAAAACAAACAAATAAAATAAACATGCCAAAATAAAATTCCATAAACTGAGAAAACCACACAAGGTATATACAGGATAATCCCTTAATGGGGATCAGCAAAAATATTTTTTTATCAGATGACTGTTGGGGTGCGCACCCTAACGGTCCTTAGGATGGGTAACTCCATGGAGTTATGGGAGATTGTAAGCAGAGTTATGACTCAAAACAGTCTTAGGGGTGTCGGGGTTGAGTAAAAACCTTATTTTGTAATAAACCCATGGTTTAAATCCAGGGTTTAGGGTTCGGGGTGCCCATGGTTTAAGTCCATGGATTTGTAATAGTGCGTTGTATAAATAGGCACTCTTGCAAATAAGTGAGGTTAGGCTTTTTGTGTAAGATGAATTGATGTGAAGCTAAGGCTATTTTGTAAGAAAAGGTTAAGTCCCAGCTATGTGCATGGATGACCTATGCAGCTGTGTGCGCAGAGGGTTTTTGGTGATTAAGAAAATCTGCAGCTGTGTGCGCAGAGGCTTGCAGCTGTGTGCACGGCTTTGAGGAATTGAAGGGATCTGCAGCTGAGTGCGTAGATCAGAACTGTTGTTTTTGTAGAAAGTTGAATAAAACACAGTTCTGTGGACGTAACCCCTACACTGGGGGTGAACCACGTTATATCTTGTGTCGTGGTTCTGTGTGTTGTTTCTATTGTGTTCTTTCATGCATTAATATCTATATATCTGATAAGTAAAGAGCTCTGCTAGATAATAACTTCGCTATGAATTCCCAGTAAAGGGTTGCGCAAGGCACTGTTTGTTTATCTAACTACGAAGCTAAATAAGTGAATGTTAAGCTCTGTGATTTATATTTACAATCTGTTTAAAAGCTAAAGGTACAGTAATATCCCTCTTCTGCTTGCAGAAATCTAGTTCTATGGCACCCCATAGCTGTTTCGGGTGAGACTGCAGCCTGTTCGCAGGTTGTTGCCAAAAGGGCCAACACTGTGGGTCTTTTGTTGGTGTGAAGTTAAAGGTATAAAACCCGGGTCTGCCCTATAGCCCAACAAATTGGTTTTGTTTCCGGTTGACCTCAGTATCTGCTCAAGAGGGTTTTACATCATACCTCGAGGGCTATGTTCTGGAGACCCTCTGTGAAGGAAATCGGTGATTGGCTTGATGAGACTTATCTAAAATTCACTGAGCACGAGAACAAAGATCCACATCGTAGTGCAAACAACGTTTTTTACAAAGGTATGTTTTTTGTGATGTTTATGAAATTTTCTTTGGTAGTATCCACATAGAGTTGCACCAGTGGTTATCCAGGTTAACAGAGAGAAGGACGAACTTCCAAGAACTTCAGTTTCCTGCTTGGACCCCCGCGAGAATTAATATACTAAAAAGGGTGAACAACGAGATATCCCGCGTTGTTGATTTCTGGACAACGCGAACCCTTGAATCATTTGTGATGGAGTTCGCCATCGACACGAGTACCTCCTTTAGTGAAGCCGAGCGGCAGTTTTTCAAAGGACCAAGGGGTAAGTTTTTGAATTCATTTAGTTTGAGAATTAAAATGCTATTGGCTGAAAAAGGTATATTGCTAATTGAATCAGACTGTTAGATTTAGTATTACTAACCTATGGTTGTAAGTGAAAATACCTTCGACGAGCAAAGTGTTTTGCTATGAAGTGGCAAAAGGTACAAGAGATATTTTGGATCCTATTCCCAGGATCAGCATACCGAGTATCCCCCTATAAATCCCGCAGATTCAGAACCCGAAGAAACCCCTTCTGTTGGAAACCCTCCGGTAACCCCACAACGAAGACCCATTATCCCTGAGAACCCGTTGCAGTATGTAAGTCACCCTAGCCCGAGTATTCCTGTCGCAAGTTAGTCTACCCCAGTAAGTTCCCCCCTGCCTACTTTCAATCCCCCTTCCTCCCCCCCTAGACCTGCGATGGCCCATATGAATGACGACATTAAACTCCCTGTTTTCAAAGGAATTGGATCAGAGGATCCAGAACAGTTCTGGTTTTTATGTGAAGCAGTGTGGACTGCTAAGTCCATTATGGATCAAGATACAAAAAGAGTGCAGCTGGTTACTTCTTTCAGAGATCGTGCTTTGACCTAGTTCATGAAGTTCTCCAGCACTCAGAACCATGTACTACCTGATATAAAAATAGCAAAGATAAAGGAATTTAAGAAGCCGAAATCAGATTCGTAGTGTATCACGGAGTTGAAAGAGATTTAGTAGAAGCGTGGCGAATCGGTGTGGGACTTTGATCAGAGGTTCAAAGTTCTGCTAGACCAAGTCATTTTTACCATTGGACCTGCGTAGCACAAGGACTGGTTCATTGTAGTGTTGCTACCGCATATCCGAACTCCACTCATGCAACAGAAGGTTGCTGACCAGCAGGAGGCTCTGGAAATCACGATGAGGCTTGAAACCGCCCCTGTCGCAGACAATTCTAGTATTGCTCAAATCCAAGCGCAGTTGGTAGCGATGGCTCTGGAGCTTCGGGATATGAAACAAGGAAAAACTGGTCATGAAGAGGTTTGGTGTACACAATGTCGCACCGAATTTCATGCCAAGGAATAGTGTCCTGTGGTAAGAAATTACCTGAATACTGGTGCACCAAACCTGTTTACCCCGCAAGCTATTTATTGTGAGCTTTGTAGAACAATAGGGCAGCATCGACCTGAAGACTGCTATCTACTATATAGGTATGGACAAGTACCCAAGAACCCTTACTGCAAATTCTGTAAGTCCATAGGACATAATGAAGATGAGTGTCGTAGTTATGACCTCATGAGAGAATGCACCTACGATGCCTATCAGGTACAAAATGAGGGACCGAGTACTGATGGCTATGGCTACCAGGGTGGTGCATCAGGTAGAGTTTCTTTTGGAGGCTGTGGTTGTGGTAGTATGGCTGGAAGAGGACACAGTCAGGTGGTGTGTTATAACTGTAACCAGGCCGGACATCTGGCTTGTGACTGTCGGAACCCCACTACGACATGTCGGTATTGCCGGGCAGTAGATCATGTGATCGAGCAGTTCCCACAGTTGATAGCTAAGATTCAGGAAAGAAACAGTGCCCCTAATTAGAATCTTTAGATGATTTTCGTCGAGCAAAGACCTGCCCCAGCTATTAATGTTGTTACTCGGAGCGGAGCTACAATGCACATATAGACTAAGGAGGAATATCCTGACGAAGCTTGGGTTCGTAAGGCCCACGTGAAAGTTCCTGCCTCTAATATTGAAAAAGAGAAAGAGACACTCATGGAAGCCCAGAAATATTTTGTGGATTCTAGTACATCAGTAGTACCTGCGAAACCACATCAGTAGCAGTCGCTGCCACAAGAAGCGTCGACGGATAAAGTAAGTACCCTATCCTCCTTTTACAGAGTTGTCTGAAACTCTTAAGAAATCAGAATGCTTTAAGTGAGTTACAGAAAGTTATCGCTTCCTGCGAACCTTAGCAAAGTTCTGGTCAGGAAAAACCTGTTAATAGAGTCAGGAGAACTGGCAGAGAAATGAGATTGAATGCTCAGATAGGAGAATATGATATGACTGATGTTATTTTGGATCTAGGATCAGAGGTAAATGTCTTAACCAAACAGACCTGGGAACAAATGGGAAAACCTACCCTTGACTGGTCACCTATACAGTTGAGATTAGCCAATCAGAAGAAGATTGTGCCCCTAGGATGATTCCCTAATGTCCCAGTAGATATTGATGGCGTTTGTACTGTAGCAGACTTCGAATTTATTGAGATTATTGATGATAGCAATCCCTATCCAGCCTTGTTAGGTATTGAGTGGGCAATGGAAAATGCTGCAGTTATTAACCTTAAGAAGAGACATATGACTTTCGAAGGGAAATATTTGAGAGTCATAGTCCCATTGGATCCTTCCCAAGGAGAAAGGTACACAGAACCCCTCCGAGATGAAGATCAGGATGTGTTGGACCATATCTACAATATTACAGCAAAGGAAGAATATTATGTTGATCCTAATGCTGAAGGTATTATGGATTGGCAATGTGACAGCTCCTGTATGACGGATTCAGCTCATGGTCTAGAGAATTGGCAGAATAGATTATATGAGTTACATGGCCACCGTTGTGCAAGAATTACCAAGTCTCTTATATGGCTTGGCTCGTAGACAAGACCCTTACCTGTTTTTGATAGTTCGACAAACCTGGAAGAGTTTATTGAGCAATTCTCAGCCCAGATACCAGACTCACAGAAAATGGAGATTTTGGACTCGGCATTCAGAGCCATAGCAGCCAGATGGTGGAATGGTCACAAACAGTACATTCATAGTTGGGAAGTTCGCCAACAGTCCCTTCGCCTGAGATTCACGAATCGACCACAGGAGGTCCAGAGCATATTTAATGGTAAGACTAACCCTCAGAAGCATTTGGAGCAATGTTACGAAGCCTAGAAGCATGTACCTCGTGCAGAGTGGGTACATAGGTTTGTGCATACCTTGGATCCTGTTGCAAAGAATTGGTATGCAGAAGTCGAGCTTCGTCGGGGTACTGTAAGTTGGGATACTCTTATTGACAGTTTTGTATTGACATTTTCTATTAATGACGTTTTCCTTACTTTAGATGCAGCTATTAGGTTGATCCATACTAAGGTGTTTGATGATCAAGAGATAGTAGAATACCAACCGAATTGGAAGGCACAAGAAGCTAATGCAGTCGAATGTTATAACCTTGCAATTGACGAGGATGACGATCCGCGCAACATTGATATTCCTGAGTCAGAAGGCCACTGCGAAGTTCATGGACCAGCAGTCGAAGTTCCTGAGGTGACACAACCCTTGAAGACGTGGACCATAAACATTGGTTCAGAAGAATAGCCTAAGCATCCTACCATCGGAGATTATTGGGACGACGAAATGGTAAGCAAAGTGACCCAACTTCTCCATGAATCTCAGGACCTATTTCCAAAAAAGTTTTCAGAGATGAAAGGTATCCTGGGTGATATAGGAGTCATAAAGATCCCATTGAAACCTGATGCGAAGACTGTGAAACAACGTCCTTATAGGTTGAACCCTAAGTACAAGGAAAACGTTAGGATGGAGCTGGATAAGATGCTTGCTGTAGGAATTATTGAGCCTGTTGAGGAATCTGAGTGGGTCAGTCCTATGGTGGTGCAAGAGAAGAAGACTAAGGGTGAAATCCGAATCTGTGTTGATCTAAGGAAGCTGAATGATGCTTGTCTACATGATCCTTTCCCCACACCTTTCACATATGAAGTGTTAGACAATGTCGAGGGTCAAGAAGTGTACTCTTTTACTGATGGATTTTCAGGTTACCATCAGATCAGAATTGCTCCAGAGGATCGACATAAGACAACCTTTGCTACAGAAATGGGATCCTTTCAGTATACAGTTATGCCCTTTGGATTGAAGAATGCACCTACTATATTTTCTAGAGTAGTCATCTCTGCCTTTAAGTAATATATAAATAAATTATTAGAAATTTACTTTGATGATTGGACTATCTTTGGGCTACTAAAAGACCATATAACTAGTTTAAGACTTATGCTGGATAAATCTAGACAGCACCAGATTTCCTTGAACTTGAAAAAGTGTATCTTTTGTGCACCTTTTGGGATTCTGCTAGGTCACATTGTATGTAAACAAGGCTTGATGATGGATCCGACAAAGATAGCTATTATTGTGAACCTGCCACCTCCAACATCTATTAGACAACTTCGCACTACACTTGGTCATACTAGATATTACAGGAAATTTATTAAAGGGTATATTCAGATTACTGCTCCAATGGAAAAGCAGTTGAAGAAAGATATTAAGTTTGAGTGGACACCTGAGTGTCAAGCAAGCTTGGATATTTTGAAGGAAAAGATGGTAACTGCTCCCATCTTAGTATTCCCTGACTGGAATAAGGAATTTCATGTGCATGTTGATGCATCCTCCATTGCTCTAGGTATAGTATTGGCCCAGTTAGGTGAAGGTAATATTGATCACCCTATTTCTTTTGCAAGTAGGAAATTGTCCACAGCAGAGAAAAATTATACTACAATAGAACAAGAAGGTCTAGCTATGGTTTATGCATTACAGAAATTTCGACATTATCTGTTAGGATCTCATTTTAAGATGTTTACTGACCATTCTGCCTTGAAGTATTTGGTTAACAAGCCTGTGCTAGGTGGAAGGATATGCAGATGGCTGATTATGTTTCAGGAATATGACTTTGAGATCATAGTCAAACCAGGAAGACTGAAATCTAGTACCTGACCACTTGTCGAGGCTTGAGTCGGGAGAAGAACCTACCAGCTTGGATGAGGGTCTTCCTGATGCCCTGTTGTTTGCCATCCAGATGGTTGATGAATACTTTCAAGATATTGTTCAATATTTGTCTACAAGTTTTCCACCCACCGGGATGACAACACAACAGAAGAAGCATCCAGTGGTTCACGCAGCTGACTCTACCTTAATAGCAGGACAATTATATAAGATGGGACCAGATGAAATACTACGCAGATGTGTCCTAGAACATGAAAAGTTGTTAATTTTGGCCGGGGAACATTCTGGGGCAGCAGGAGATCATTACACAGGAAAAGCTACAGCACAGAATATTCTGACAGCTGGATTGTGGTGGCCCACAATTCACAAGGATGCAAGAGAATATTGCCATAGCTATGACATATGTCAAAGGACGGGAAAACCATCCAGGAGGGATGAGATGCCTCTGGTTCCGCAGGTAACTTTACAACCCTTTGACAAATGGGCTATTGATTTTGTTGGACCTATCAACCCCCCCGTGAAGAAGTCAGGAGCAAGATACATTATTACAGCAATTGATTACCTCACCCGATGGGCTGAAGCTCAACCGGTCAAGAACTGTAGCATTGCTAAAGCTGCAAATTTCATCTTTGATAACATCTTGTCCAGATTTGGGTGTCCTAGAGTCCTTATGAGTGATCAAGGATCACATTTTCTAAATAATACTATTGAAGTATTGACTGAAGAATTTCAGGTATATCATCAGAAGAGTACTGCCTATCATACACAAGAAAATGGGACTGTCGAATCTTTTAACAAGATCCTTGAACAGGCTCTGACGAAGGTTTGAAACGTTAACAGAAATTACTAGGATCTTAGAATTCTAGCAGTACTATGGGCTTAAAGGACTACCTGCAAGAAATTGACAGGCCATACACCTTTTAGGTTGGTCTATGGGCAAGAAGCAGTCATGCCCATGGAATACATTGTTCCTAGCCTTAGAATATCTGCTTTCACAGAGATGGATGACCTAGCGATAATAACAGAAAGGCTGACAAAGATACTAGAACTTGAAGAGGATAGATTTATTGTAGGGTTCCAGCAGCAAGTGCAGAAAGCTCGAGAAAAAGCATGGCATGATAGACATATCAAGAAGAAGTATTTCCAGAAGGGTGACCTTGTGCTCTTATATGACAACAAATTCATGAAATTCCCAAGTAAGTTCAAGACACATTGGAAAGGACCATACATAGTGCAGAAAGTTACTGATGGAGGAGCAGTCCAGTTAGCTAAGTTGAATGGAGAAATTTTACCTTCTATGGTAAATGGAATTCGTTTAAAGAAGTATAGGGACAGGCCAGGACCTCCTAATCAGAAGTAACCCCAGGAAGGATAGTCTAAGTACCAAGAACAGTTGAAATTGGGTGCTAGACTATAATGAACTTGTCCTCAAAACTACGAAGTGTGGAAGACTATCAAAGTTCGAAGGTTAATATTGTGTCAAAGGTTCTTGTCAAGGTGAAGCTAAAGTTAGTAGTTATGTCGGAGATTAAAAGTGTGTCACAGCTTAAAATGTGATGGATGGGAAAAGCTAGACTTGGCGGCGCCGGCACGCGAACTGCCCTCACTTCCTGCAATAATGAGATGTTGGGAAAATCTGGCACCGTTTGGATAGGATTTCTGACACTTCATCAGATTCGCATGTGTTTGAGTTTCTTCAGTTAGCACTATCTCGAATGACCGTGAAGTCTAGAAGTTATTACGAGTGGTCAGGGGGAGAGGTCTGTTGAACCTTCTGAGTAATCCACCTGGGAAGCCATGCCCAACACAGGCAGAAAGAAAGGCAGAAGTTCGCTCTAAGGGGTCGGAATAAAGGCAGAAGTATGCTCTATGCCGCACAAAGAATAGCACCGGTTTTCACAGAAAAACTCTGAAACATCCCAAGATGTATCCTCAAGGTTTGACAGAACCACAGTGGCTGTCTGTCTTATGCACCTTGACACACAACTCTGGGGACCCTAAGTTGTGGATGGTCAAATGTTCGATAAGCAGATTGAAGGATGGGGTCGTTGATAGATCCAGAAGGCGTTAACCAGCATTTAGGAACAACCAGCCAACAACTGCATGTATGGCTTCAGCAAGCAGTGCACCAGGATTCGCCAACAAGATTATACCACCAAAAAAGCAGCTGAGTGCCCCAGGACGGGCCACTGTTGGGGTGCGCACCCTAACGGTCGTTAGGATGGGTAACTCCACGGAGTTACGGGAGATTGTAAGTGGAGTTATGACTCAAAACAGTATTAGGGGTGTCGAGGTTGAGTAAAAACCTTATTTTGTAATAAACCCATGGTTTAAATCCAGGGTTTAGGGTTCGGGGTGCCCATGGTTTAAGTCCATGGCTTTGCAATAGTGCGCTATATAAATAGGCACTCTGGTAAATAAGTGAGGTTAGGTTTTTTTGTGTAAGATGAATTGATGCATAGCTAAGGCTATTTTGTAAGAAAAGCTTAAGTCCTAGCTGTGTGCGTGGATGACCTTTGCAGCTCTGTGCACAGAGGGTTTTGGGTGATTAGGGAAATCTGTAGCTGTGTGCGCAGAGGCTTGCAGTTGTGTGCGCAGCTTTGAGGAATTGAAGGGATCTGCAGCTGAGTGCACAGATCAGAACTGTGGTTTTTGTAGAAAGTTGAATAAAACACAGTTCTGTGGACGTAACCCCTACACTGGGGGTGAACCACATTATATCTTGTGTCGTGGTTCTGTGTGTTGTTTCTGTTGTGTTCTTTCATGCATTAATATCTATATATCTGATAAGTAAAGAGCTCTACTAGATAATAACTTCGCTATGAATTCCCAGTAAAGGGTTGCGCAAGGCACTGTTTGTTTATCTAACAGCAAAGCTAAATAAGTGAATGTTAAGCTTTGTGATTTATATTTACAATCTGTTTAAAATATAAAGGTACAGTAATATCCTTCTTCTGCTTGCAGAAATCTGGTTCTGCGGCACCCCATAGCTGTTTCGGGTGAGACGGTAGCCTGTTTGCAGGTTGTTTCCGAAAGGGCCAACACTGTGGGTCTTTTGTTGGTGCGGAGTTAAAGGTATAAAAATTGGGTCTGCCCTATAGCCCAATAATGACCATTTACTGGAAGGCTCTCGATGTCTCCCTCCAACATCTGCAACCTAAATGTGCTAGGACCAAGTTTTTCTACAATGATAAATGGTCTGAGCCACAGGCATTGGAACTTAGTATGTTTTCCTCTATCTTTGTGCTCCTTGTCCCATTTCAGAACTAAGTCACCTACTTCCAAATCCCTACTAGCTGATTTTATGTGATCAAACCAGCGTTTCACTGACTTTTGGTGTTGGTCAAACTTTTTTCTGGCTAACTCTCATTCTTCCTCCAGGTTAAGCAGAGTATTAAATCTATTTTCCATGGTGGAACATGTTGTTTCTTGTACTGACTGGGAGAGATGTAGAGAGGGTAAAAATAGATGGGAAGTCAATATAGATTCTTTACCGTATACCAGGAAGAAAGGAGAATTTCTTATGGCATCCTTGGGAGTTACCCGGTCAGCCAATAGGGAATTTGATAAAGCGTTGTGCCAATTTCTATGATGATTAACCATCGTGAATTTCAGAATTTTGATTAAATTTTTATTGGAAGATTCAGCTAATCCGTTACCCTGAGAATACTAATTAGCTGAATATTTTAACTTTATGCCTTTTTCCAATGCATATTATGTTAACTTTACAGAAGAAAAATAGGTTGCATTGTCAAAAATCAAAGATTCGGGAACACCAAACCTGGTGACAATAAAAGAGTCAAGGAAAGATATCACCTGTTCTGAGTTAACCACTCGCAAGGGGATGGCTTCAACCCATCTAGCGAAATAATCGGTGGCTGCCAGAATGTATTTGTGATGCTGGGAGGAAGCTGGTGTAATTGGACCAACAATGTCCAAGCCCCATTGTTGAAATGGGACTTCAAAATAACAGGATGGAGAGGTAACGCTGCTTTCTTAAGTCTGTCGCCTGCTCTCTGACACTCCTGACATTTCCTAGCAAAGGAAAATGCATCCTTAAACAAAGTAGGCCAGTAATATCCAGCTTTAAGTACTTTATGTGCAGTGGTTTCCCCACCAAAATGTCCCCCAACTGGCCCTGCATGTAATTGAGGCAGCACACTATCAGCTTCATTCCTTTCTAAGAAACTAAGGAGAACTCCTTCAAAATTCTTTTTGAACAGAATATTATCAATCAGCTGATAAGGTGCAGATCTTAATCTCAAAGCCCTTTTGCTGCGGGAATCTAAATGTTCAAGAGTATTTCCATGCAACAGAAAAAAATTAATGTCATGATACCAGGAATCAGAGGGGGTTGAGATTGGAAAAACTTCCCTTTCGAACAAAAAATGTTCATCGATGAAGTGCATATCAGATTCAGACATATCTGAAGATACGGCTGCCAACTTGCAAATTCCCTGTCCTCTGACAATCTTTAAAGGCTTGATTTCTAGGTCATACTCCTGAAGTGTTGTAACCCAATGGGCTCGATTTTCACCCAGGTCCTTTTGCACCAAAATATTTATGGCTGCGGAATATGGCACAATAACCTTGGTGTGTGACTTCAGCAGATAAGGCCTAAAATGTTTTACTGACTTAAAAACAACAAATGCTTGTTTGTCTACTTCTGAATAATTGAGCTCTGCACCGTTCAAACTGGAACTCGTAAAAGCAATAGGAGCTTCATGGTTTTCCTGATTTTTCTGTGTTAAAACAATAGCATATGAAGAGTCAGAAGCAAACGTGTATAAAATAAATGATCTAGAGAAATCTGGGCTTATTAAGGTAGGGGCTTCAGCAATAGCTTTTAATATGTCATGAAAGGACTATTTTTCTTCAGCAGACCATTTGAACTCAGGATCTTTCTTAATCATTTTCTGAAGTGGCCTGACAATCTCAGTGAAACTAGGAATAAATCTGGAGACAAAATTTATTTTCCCTAAAAATGACTGCATAGTTTTCTTCGAGTGAGGCATCGAAATTTGTGCTATAGCCTGGGTACGTTCAGGGTCAATATTGATACCTTGTTTTGAAACTACGAAACCCAATAACTTACCTTCAGTAACTGCAAAGATGGATTTATTTGGATTCAGGGAGATCCCATACTTCCTACAGCGTTCAAAAACCCTCCTAAGATGTGTTGGGTGATCAGCTCTATTTTTTGAAAAGATAGTTATATTGTCAAGGTAAATGGTGACAAATTGTCCGATTAAGCCTCTGAACACAATATACATTTCCCTTTGAAAAGTTGCTCCATCATTAATTAAGCCAAATGGCATTTTCCTGTAGGCATAAGTTCCCCAAGGGGTTCTAAAGGTTGTTTTCAACTGATCTATTTTGGACACTAATACTTGATTGTATCCTAAAAATCCATCTAAAAGTGAGAACATTTCAGATCCAGAGACCTGTTGTAATGTCTTTTCCATAGGCGGGACAGGATAATTGTCTTTTTCCGAAACCTTGTTTAGATTTCGGAAATCAACGCACAACCTAATATCACCATTTTTCTTTCTAACGGGGATGAGATTTGCGACCCACTGCGCATGCCGCACTGGAAAAATTATTCTAGCAGCGAGGAGTTTGTTAAGCTCTTTCTTAACAGCCGGTTCTAGGTTAGGGTGCATTTTTCTCAATTTCTGCTGGAATGGTTTAGCCTGTTGTTTCATGGGGATGACATGTTGCATTATGTTTGGATCAAATGTCTTGAGATCATCATATGTCCAAGCGAAAATGTCCTTAAACTCATTAAAGAGTCGCATGAAGGCTATTTTTTCTTGGAGAGTACATGTACTACCCAGATTGACACATTGAGGACTGTGTTCGGTGCCTAAATTTATGACTTCAAATTGCAAAGTAGAGCTGTTGGTTTTATAGTTCCTTGCACCTTTAAATTTATCTTTCAAATCATAGAATTTCTCAAGTTTAATTACATATCTAGGAAGGGTACTGACCTGATTAGGAGATTCCTCAATTGAACAAGGTTTATGAATTACCGCAAAGTTGTACAGATCTTCATCATGAGTCATTTCATCGATGACTGCATCTTTGAAGGTGTCCTTCATGGTAAAAAATTCAATTAATTGCTCATCATGGTCAAAGACTCTCCAGTTGACAATACTATCAGGTATGGAAGGTCTGAAAAGCAGTTCAACAGAAAAAGAATCAGCAAGCATCCCTTTAGATGGAATTAGCCTCGAAGCAACATTAGCTAGGAGATCTGCTCCTGATTCAAATAACGAGGGATAGAATTTATGTTAAAAGATTCAAATGATAATAATAAATTCCACATCTCTGTCTGGTAATTTCTTAGATGTCCATCAATGCAATGTATAGTGTTACGTACCTGTCTAACGATAATTTCAGAATCTCCTAACACTACCAAAGATTTAGCTCCTAGATCAATTGCCTTTTTCAGCCCTTGAATAAGGGCTTCATATTTAGCAATATTATTGGTGCACTCAAGTTCTAACCTGCAAGCGATAAAGTACCTTTTTCCCTGATGATCTATTAATAGGCAACCGGCTCCATCTCCTTCCTTCGACTTAGATCCGTCAAAGTATAGAGACCAAAGGCCATCATTAAGGTCTAAATGTGCAGGGTTTCGAACTAGAATTTTGTTCGATACTTGTGTGAAATGAAAAACTTCAGACTGCTATTTTGGATCTTGGACTAATGATGTTTCAGCCTCAAGGTTTCCAAAAAAGGAATCAACCATGTAATTGCCCATTATAGTATCAGTGAATAACACTGGCTCATTTGAGTCATCCAGATCAGTGACTGTGTGCTTCATATAATGCTCTCAATCAATTCTAATTTTGTTTGGACGACCATTATGAGGTATCCATAAATGTGACCAGTCCGTTGCAAAATATCCCTTCAATTTTTCAGACCAATGTCTGCTGAGGAATAAGCCATATGCCTCAGGGATATCTGCAACAATTATGTCAATGATGAAATGAACTTGAGGATTTGATGCTAGTCTTATCAGCACTTCGTTCAACTTTCCTATTACCTTTACATTAGATTGGTCAAGTTGCACAATGCTTGTATCACATGGCACGGGGACTGCGTTAAGTTTTTTGCATACCAAATATGGCATAACATTTTTAGAAGCCCCTGAGTCTATCATACAATTGTGTACTTTACGATTGCAGATTTCAAATGTAAGCAGAAAAGGGGGAGTTCAGGAATCTGATTTCTTACCTATGGACGAGGCATTGACTGAAGATTTTGTTGTGTTGTCTTTTGTACTAGCAGAACTGTTTTGAGTGGAGGAATTTTTGACATTTTTACTTAGAGAAACCCCTTGCATCATCTTATCTCAAATCATAGGCAATTTGAGGAGTTCATAGATAGAAATGTTGGCTCTAATTTTCTTCAAATCCTCGACCAAGTCATACTCTAAATCAAGAGGTTGTGTAGACTTAGTGTTGGAAGGTTGCTTTTTTGTTTTGACCGCTGAACTGTCATCTGTAGATGTTGTGGGGGATTCCACTGAGGGCTGATCTTTCTTGCTCCTAGTATTATATTGATGCTGATTAATGTTCATAACAGCCACATCTTCATCGTCAGTCAATTCTATAGTATCCCAAAAGTGACTGATAACTTGAGGAGGTTTATCTTCAGTGTTATTATCAGTGCCTTGGGTATCTTCAGAATTATGTCCTGAAGATTGGGTTTCACTTTTAGATGATGTTTCTAGGCCTGAGACTAATAGTTTTAGGAAACTATTAATTTCATCCACGTTATTAGCCTCAGATGGTGGAGTCTATTTTGCAGCTGTATTTTGAAATGGTCTTCTAAAAGGCTGTCTAGGTGGTTCTTTATTCGGAGTACTTTCAGAAGTACCTTTCTTCAAATATATGATTTCATTGGATAACTTCTTTATGACTCTTTGGAGACTGTCCAAGTCTAGCACATCTTGACCCTTTTTCTCAGGATTTGTGGTTTTGGAAGGACTCTCAGTCTTTTTGCAAGAAGAAGATGCAGAATCGGTATCCACCCCAGGGTTCCTCTTAATAGCAAACATGTCCTTCTCAACCTTAATGGCTTCATCAAAGGTTTCAGTGAGAGTGGGTTTATTCGCTCTCCTGACAAACATGAGCAAGGCAGAAGTATAAAATTCAATAGTGGCATCTTTAGCTGGCCTTTAGGTGGCAGGAATTCTGTTTCTTAGAGTCAAGAATCGCTGGTTAAAATATTTGACTTTCTCCTTGGTTTCCATACGGATCCTGTTGGGGCCTGGAAATTCGCAGGCGACAACAGTAACGGATTCTCCCCAATCAACGTTCCCAACTAGCCCATTGACTATTTGGTGTAAGGAATCCGCCTGGTTTATGGTCCGGCTACCGTAGGTCAAGCAACAAACAAAGGGTTTACCGGTTGTGGTCCGGTCCACCGATTTTTTTGCATTTTGACTTAAACAATGAAATGCAGGTGCCTAACTAACAATGCAGGGTGATAAAATGCAGGGATCAATCACAATGTGATGCGCAGGTTCTTACCTCTCGTCTTAAGGCTCGCAAACATTCAAATCACATACAAGAATAAGATAAATCTAAACTATCCCTAGGGAGCAGAATTAGCATTTATCGGTGAGTAATACATTTTGTACGTGCATAATGAATAATTACAGATAGATGATACTCCATTCAAGACACATGAACAATTATAGATATTTAAAGAATCAGATAGCTAATCGTTTTATGAACAGCACTTATTACTCACAGTGGAAGAAATCCTGAAAATACTGAAGAACATTTAACAAGAACATAGATTTAGGAAATTAAACACTCTCACAGTAAATGAAACATGGCTGAAAACGAAATAGTTCCTCTTCAACATTATTCATTGAGTTGCATTGATACATTCCACATTTCACTCTCTCCAGTAGGCAAACTTGCAGTTTTCCTTTGCAAAACGAAATAGTTCCTCTTACAAGTAAACATTACAAAATTTCCCAGCGAAAAAACCCCTTTCTTCATTCCTCTTTCCTATATTTAAACTACCCTTACAGAGCGTTTCGTTTTCCCCCCAGACTCATGGCCTTACAGTTTCTCAAACACTTCACATCCCCACATCTTGTCTGTATGCCATCATGAGCCATTTTGTAATTGATTAGTTTTGGGTTCGCGCCTTTACGGCTCCGGATTTCGTCCTCCACTCCCCTGGTTTCAATCACATTTCCGCCAAACGGGTCCGTTTTTCTCTGCACCTCGGTAGATTAACCGCTTTCTTCAAAACTGCCTGCCATCAATCGACAAGCATCATTCAAAAACAGCCAATATTAACAATTAAAAATGATTATTCCACAAGGAAATGGCAGGCGCACCACCTGCGGGTTTGACAAACCTAGCCTACGATGGTTAACAGGGCACTCACTAGCGGGAGAACTTAAAGTCAGCAATCGGAAAGAAATAAGATCGGAGGCCGCAAGGTTTTCCCAGCCACAACGCTGGGTGAAGCATAGGTCGTGAACGAGCAAAACGCGGGCAAGAAGGACTATGAGTCGGAATTCGGACGGCTTTCAGTTTCGGGGTGGAAACACTTTTCCCGCCACAACGACAGAAAGGTAGAGGCTTCAGGGACACGATGAAATGCGGGAAAGGTAAATAAAAAATCAGGCGGCTTTGACATCGGATGAATAAACGTTTTCGGAGCCGCAATGGCAGAGGGGCTGAGACTTCACAGCTTCCGATCTAACATAAAATTTACGCCCAATCACTGAAAAATCAAGTGTTGAAGAGCTCAACGTAGCAGTGACCAGACTAAAATATATCAGAGACAACGGTTTACTTAAAAGGCAACTGATCTGACTAAACTTTGGCTATCAAAACCACATTCACCTCGGCGATCTACAATAAAATCTTAACACAAACGCTCAGGAGAGACGGCTGCAAATCAATCATTAGAAATGACCAAAGCTGAGGTTAGATCAAACCTTCATGGATTACATGAAATCAAAACAACTCTAAGTGATAAGGAGGGGCCCCAAAATTTAAGAAATTAGGGGAAGAAAAGTTGCAGCTGCAACAACTGGCAATTTCCTGGTGAACCTAGATCTCTGGGCAATCAACCTTTGAGTGACAGACTGCTGAACAACAAAAGCACTACATCGAATTCTTCCAGCAATATGGATTTCTTAAATGACAGCAGTGTGTATCCTTAATCATTGACGACAGTCCAATTAGGGAGAGTGGAAACCAAAAATGTCAAGTCCAGATAACTCTGCTGAGGCCGGAGGATGAATTTCATTATTACCGTTGTCTTCAGGTGGCTAAGAGGTGTGGACACCATAGGATTGGAGCATATGGTAAACAGAATATTCGTTTGTTCCTCATTCCCATGCCATTTCACACTTTTCTTATGCTTTTGGACTTTTGTCCTATTTCATATGAGTTTTCTTACATTCCTTTCTTACTGAACTTTGATTCAGGATCCTCTATCCCATAGTGTCCTTTTGTGTGAGTGGTGTACTTCAAGTTCAAACCCACGGACGGAGAGGATCTTTCGGCAATTAAGTATTTGTAATTCAACTCTTGCTTTGATTTATGATGCTTTCATAGGAGTTTTTTGATTCTTTATTCGCCTTTTGGCATTTGTTTCTTGGCATGGGATCATTTATATTTAATACACTATTCACCTTGCTCCTTTCCATGGGTCCTTTGCTGTTGCTCCTTAGGACATTTTAAATGTGACGTGGATGGGGCCTCGACATAGTACCCCAGACTTCTCGAATCTGGTTTATTTCACCGGGATTAAGCAGGACTTCAATGCACACAGAGTTATTGGAGAAAACTACTATACTGGAAGAAATTCTTTCATATAAATTAGCAACACGCAGTCTGACACCAAAACGTTTATCAAACCCAAAAATTTCGGATGTTCCCCATGCAGCTACATGTTCATCCCTTTTATTGAAATCAAGAAACTCAAAATAAAGCAAATTGAAAATATGACTCAAAGACAACTAAATGGCTTATTTATATACAAGGAAGAAAACTCACCAAAAATCAAGAAAAATAAGGCTTGGGAACCAAACCATTGACTAGTAAATTCTCTTCCCACCCCTGCAGATCCTACAGTTTATAAGTAGAAGGACCAAGCTTTGCTGAAATCTGAAAAGGGCCTATCAACAACTGCTGGAACTTAGTATGTTTTCCTTTTTCATCATGGGCATGATCCCATTTTAGGACTAAGTCTCCTACTTCAAATTATTTTTTCCCAGCTTTATGCTTGTCAAACCATTTATTAACTGACTCTTGTTGTAGCTTAAAGCGTTCTTTTGCTTTAGATCTATCCTCCTCTGCTTTCTGGAGATTATATATTCTTATTTGTAAAACTTCATCATCCAATCCCCTAGACTCTTGAGCTAGTATGGAAGATGGTAGCATATTGGGAGGGAGGATGGCTTCTTTACCGTAGACAAGGGTATAGGGTGAAACTCCTATAGAAAACTTGGGGGTGACTCTGTCTGCCCACAGGGCGTTGGGTAAGGCGGAGTGCCAACTCCTCTAGTTTTCTATTACAGCTTTCTTCAAAATTCTAATCAAGTTTTTATTAGAGGATTCGGCCAAGCCATTTCCTTGTGGATAATAGTTAGCAGAATAATGCAATTTTATTCCTTTATCATGAGCAAATGTAGTAAATTTGATCGATGAAAATTATTTAGCATTATCAAAGACTAACGAAATTGGAACTCCAAACCTGGTCATGATATGATCTTGTAGGAAGCTGATGACTTCGTCTTCATTTATCTTGCGCAGTGGGATGGCTTCGACCCAGCGAGTGAAATAATTAGTCGCAGTAAGAATGTACTTGTGCTACAGGGATGAATTTAGCTTTATTTCTCCAATAATGTCCAGCCCCCATTGCTCAAATGGTTCCGTGATCATCACAGGTTTTAGGGGCACTGCTGCTTTAGGCTGTATTCCACCACACCTTTGGCAAATATCACATTTTCTAACGTGTGCGTGTGCATCCTTGAAGAGTGTAGGCCAGTAATAACCAGCTCTGAGGACCTTGTGGGCTGTAGTGTCCCCTGAATAATGTCCCCCAGCCGGACCGTCGTGCAATTCAGACATTACTTTCTTAGAATCCTCTTTCTCCAAGCATCTCAGAAGGACTCCATCGTAGTTTTTCCTGAATAGTATTCCTTTAACAAGTTGGTAGGATGCTGATTTAAGACGCAATGCTCTTCTCTGCTTGGAATTCCAATGTTCTGGCAGCATCCCTGACTATAAGTAATGTACAAGGTCTCTATACCAAGACTCGGGAGCTGTAAACAAAGGGCATACATCCATTACATGTAATTCAGCATCATCTTCCCAGTCTTGTTCTTCATTGTTCCCACTTTTAGTCATTAATTTGCATAACCCTTGACCTTTGACTATAGAGGCTGGCTTGAACTCAAGTTCGTATTCTTGAAGAGCTGTTACCTAGTTGCCCCTCCTTTCTCCTAACTCTTTCTGTATGAGAAGGGATCTTACAACTGGGTAGGGAACTATTACCCTGGTTCGATTCTTTAATATATAAGGTCTGAATTGCTTCACTGCCTTAAATACTACATAAGATTGCTTATCAATGGACGGGTAATTTAATTTAGCCCCCTGTAGACCAGTACTCATAAAGGCGATTGGGAATTCATCTGCCCCATTTTCCTTTGTGTGAGTACAGCTGCCAGCGAATCATCGGACGCAAATGTATACATATTAAAGTCTTTATCAAAGTCGAGGATTTTTGAGGAAGGAGCGTGTGCAACAGCAATTTTAATTTTGCCGAAAGTGTCTTTCTCAATATCAGTCCACTTAAATTGTGCATTTTGTTTGACCATCTGTTGTAGTGGTTTGACAGTCTAAGCGAAATCAGGCACAAACCTTCGTACAAAATTTATGGTTCCCATAAACGATTGCATTCCTTTTTTATTATGGGGCATGGGAATTTGTTCAATGGCCTTGATTCTTTCTGGGTCTATAGATATACCCTTCTTTGAAACTATATGCCCTAGTAACTTACCCTCAGTGACGCCGAACACGCACTTGTTGGGATTGAGGGAGATGCCATATTTCCGACAGCGCTTGAAAATTTGCTTTAGGTGAAAAGCGTGCTCTCCTCTTTTCTTCGAGAATATTGTAATGTCATCAAGGTACACCACAGGGATTCATCCAATTATTCCACGAAAAGCTATGTACATAGCTCTTTGAAATGTCACTCCCGCATTAATCAGTCCAAAGGGCATCCTTCTATAAGCAAAAGTTCCCCACTTTTTCCTGAACGTTGTTTTTAATCTATTTTACAATCAATCTCGCCATCCTACGAGAATCGAAGGATATCAGGCTGGGTATCAGATGGGTTGCCGACTTCTTCCGCTTGATAATTCCTTGGTTCCAACTCAAGAAAATAATTTCCCAATACAGAATCCACAGGTATATTCTTCTCATTCAGTTGGGTAACATTGTACTTCATGTGGGGTTCTCTTAGAATCTTGATCTGGATTAGACTCCCCTTGTACGGAAACCACAGGTGTGACCAATCTGAAGCGAAATATCCATTTAATTTGGCTGACCACTCCCTACTCAGGACTAGACCGTAAGCATCTGGTATATCAGCTACTATGATATTAATAACTTGGCATACTTTGTCATTGGAAGCCAGACGGATTAGGACATCTTTCATCTCACCAATTACATTAACGTTTGTCCTATCCAACTGAACCACCTTCCACGTGGTCGGCTTTGGCTGCCCATTTATCTTATTACATACTGATATGGGCGTGACATTAATGGATGCCCCCGAATCTACCAGACAATTGTGTAAGTTATGATTAAAAATTTCAAACGTTAGGAGGAAAGGTAAATGTTTAGCTTTAGACTCACCTCCAACGCTGGTTTCTCCAATTTCTTCTTCATCCCGAGGTTGATTGTCAGTGGGAAGTTTGTCATCTGATGCTTCAAGGGCTTTCAACAATCTCTCTTTTTGATGCGGCACTTTGCACATTTCGAATAATGGAACATTTGCTTTCACCTTTTTTAAGTCCTCCACAATGTCATAATTCATCGGTTGCCCAATTGGATGTGGTTTGTCAGAATTTCCTTCACTTGGCTTGGCTGTTGTATCATCTTGTCTAGGACTTTGGCTGGTAATCGTGAATTCTAGAATCTTATCAGCCAAAGCTTTATTTTGAAACTTATTCCTAACATTTCTCTACAGCCTTCTGATCTTTGGAAGAATAAGACTGTCGTCCTTAACCGTTCCTTGGCTTCTTGTGGCCAAGTTAGTCTCCATAACGCCATGGTATCTCTGAGTGTTTCCTTCTTCAGCATCAAATAATGAGACCGAATTCCATAATGCCAAGGTCTTATTTACCTGATCTTCATTAGACATAGAGGCAGAATTTTCTTTTCTTTCTTCACCTCCCTCTTCTATTAACCTAGAATCTAGCAGTTGATTCATCACTAGCATCATAGAGTTTATCCACTGTGGACAATTCTTTTCAGAGTGTGACTGTTGGTGGAAAGTGCAGAAATTATCCATGCCGACCTCTATTAGATTCATGGAAACAACATTGTGAGGAGGAGGATTAGAATGATCCTTATCTTCTCTTTTCTTATAATACGGCTTGTAAAACCTTTGTGCCTCCTTTTCTTTTTCCATATCTATGATCTTGTTGGAAAGCTTCTGCATCATCTTAGCCATATTTTCCAGATCTGGAGACTTTTCTTCCTTAGGATTAGCAAACAATAAGGCTTTTCTCCCGACGCTTTTCTCTCCTGATTGTTCTGGATAATCTTCAATACTTTCTCTTTTCGCTTCCACCACTTCTGCCTCTTCATAGGTCTCTGTCAGAGTAGGCTTGGCCCTACCTTTCGCAAACATTGCCAAATATGGACCCAAAGCTGAAGTATAGTACTCAATCAGTACTTTGTCTGAAGGCTTATCTGTTTCAGAGAAGTTCTTAAGATATGCTGCAAACCTTTGTGTGAAACTGTGCACTTTTTCCTTTTTCTCTTTCTTCAATGCACACAATCCTTTCATAAGGGCAGCATGAGTCTTTTGGGTCGCATACTTACTTCTAAAAATCCTCTCAAAGGTATTCCAATCCGGAATCGAGTTAGCAGGCAACCCAAAATACCATGAAGCTGCAGCTCCTTTAAGTGTATGCGGGAAAAGTCGACATACTACATCTTCATGCTCCCAAACCCTTAAAACCTCTATTGCCAAGTAGAAACTCTGCAGATGATCATCCATTAGGGTCTTCTCATTGGGGTCAAATTTAGGCAGCAATTTTTTGAAGGATTGGGGTAAGTCATGTAATGGAGGTGTTATATTTAGAGGTGATCTGGCTCTCCATGCAGGTGGTGTATTTGGTGGGTTGGGGGGTTGGTTTGCATTTACGCCAGCCATGAGTTGGGGTGGAGAGTGAGGGGGTGAACCAATAGTAGTTTGAACAGGAGAACTGTAAGGGGTATCTGGGCCTTCTTGGTTCAAAGGTAATTTAACCTCCTGTAGAGCAGTCTCTACAAGTTCTTCCCAGTCTCCAACCAACACTGAATCTTCTGCTATAAGACAGTATTTCTTCCTGTATTCTCTTTTGGGTAAGTCAGGGATAATTGACAACCCTCATAGCTTCTTTACATATGCTCAGGTGTGCCTTCTTAGGTCGTTAACCACTTCGTTACCAACAGCGTATAGATGTTCTCTGTTTTCTTCCGGGATTGAATTATGGAACCCACTTCTTTCGGAACTGTCACCAGTGGAAAATTATCAGGAAAAAAGGTTTCCTCGGCCAGCCATGCACTGGCGGCCCTCCTTCTAGCGCCAAAACTGTTAGGGCCTAGAAATTCACAGGCAACAATAGTAAGGGATTCTCCCCAATCAACGTTCCCAACTAGCCCGTTGACTGTTTGGTGTAGGGAATCCGCCCGGTTTGCGGTCCGGCTAACATAGGTCAAGAAACAAACAAAGGGTTTACCGGTTGCGGCCCGGTCCACCGAGTTTTTTGCATTTTGACTTAAACAATGAAATGCACGTGCCTAACTAACAATGCAGGGTGATAAAATGCAGGGAGCAATCACAATGTGATGCGCAGGTTCTTACCTCTCGTCTTAAGGCTCACAAACATTCAAATCACATATGACAATAAGATAAACTATTTATCTAAACTATCCCTAGGGAGCAGAATTAGCATTTATCAGTGAGTAATACATTTTGTACGTGCATAATGAAGAATTACAGATAGTTGATACTCCATTCAAGACACATGAACAATTACAGATATTTAAACAATCAGATAGCTAATCATTTTATGAACAACACTTATTACTCACAGTGGAAGAAATCCTGAAAATACTGAAGAA
This sequence comes from Pseudotsuga menziesii, assembly GCA_001517045.1. Taxonomy (NCBI): domain Eukaryota; kingdom Viridiplantae; phylum Streptophyta; class Pinopsida; order Pinales; family Pinaceae; genus Pseudotsuga; species Pseudotsuga menziesii. Next base: position 124,090 of record LPNX010671794.1, read on the forward strand.
CATTTAACAAGAACATAGGTTCAGGAATTTAAACACTCTCACAGTAAATGAAACATGGCTGAAAACGAAATAGTTCATGTTCAACATTATTCATTGAGTTGCATTGATACATTCCACATTTCACTCTCTCCAGTAGGCAAACTTGCAGTTTTCCTTTGCAAAACGAAATAGTTCCTCTTACAAGTAAACATTACAAAATTTTCCAGCGAAAAAAGCCCTTTCTTCGTTCCTCTTTCCTATATTTAAACTACCCTTACAGAGTGTTTCGTTTCCCCCCAAGACTCATGGTCTTACAGTTTCTCAAACGCTTCACATCCCCACATCTTGTCTATATGCCATCATGAGCCATTTTGTAACTGATTAGTTTTGGGTTCGTGCCTTTACGGCTCCAGATTTCATCCTCCACTCCCCTGGTTTCAGTCACATTTCTGCCAAACGAGTCCGTTTTTCTCTGCACCTCGGTAGATTGACCGCTTTCTTCAAAACCGCCTGCCATCAATCGACAAGCATCATTCAAAAATAGCCAATATTAACAATTAAAAATGATTATTCCACAAGGAAATGGCAGGTGCACCACCTGTGGGTTTGACAAACCTAGCCTACGATGGTTAACAGGGCACTCACTGGCAGGAGAACTTAAAGTCAGCAATCAGAAAGAAATAAGATCGGAGGCCGCAGGGTTTTCCCAGCCGCAACACCGGGCGAAGCATAGGTCGTGAACGAGCGAAACGCGGGCAAGAAGGACTATGAGTTGGAAGTCAGACGGCTTTCAGTTTCAAGGTGGAAACACTTTTCCCACCGCAATGGCGGAAAGGTAGAGGCTTCAGGTACGCGACGAAAAGCGGGAAAGGTAAATCGAAAATCGGGCGGCTTTGACATCGGACGAATAAATGATTTCAGAGCCGCAACAGCGGAGGGGCTGAGACTTCACAGCTTCCGATCTAACATAAAATTTACACCTGATCACTGAAAAATCAAGTGTTGAAGAGCTCAACACAGCAGCGACCAGACTAAAATATCTCAGAGACAACGGCTTACTTAAAAGGCAACTGATCTGACTAAACTCTGGCTATCAAAACCACATTCACCTCGGTGATCTACAATAAAATATTAACACAAACGCTCAGGAGAGACGGCTGCAAATCAATCATTAGAAACGACCAAAGCTGAGGTTAGACCAAACCTTCATGGATTACATGAAATCAAAACAACTCTAAGTGATAAGAAGGGGCCCCAAAATTTAAGAAATTAGGGGAAGAAAAGTTGCAGCTGCAGCAGATCCTAGACAATTCTAACACCAACACAGCTGGAGTCTTATCGTCTCCAAACTTGTTCATGAAAGCCAACTCGAATTCATTCCAGTTGGTAATAGAACCAGCGGTAAGTGAAAAATACCAAGTTGAGGCTTTGCCCTCAAATGTGTAAGGGAAAAGTCGACAGACTACGTCTTCATGTTCAACATCCAAAAGCCGAACTGCTAGCATGAATTTTGTAACATGATCTTCCGTGGGCTCTTTCAGCTTGGGATTGAATTTGGGCAACAATTTCTTAGGATGCTTTGGCAAAGGATGTTGATTCCATCGCATAGCAACCACATCCTGAGCTAACCATGGCATATTGGCATTGGGGTTTGGGTTTAAACCTACCATGTTCCTTGGTGATGGAGGTGGTGAAGGTGGTGTTTGAAAAATGTGAGGAGGTGAATGTGGCGGTGATGGTGGTTGACCAGATCCTCCTGTAGTAGGTGATCCTGAAGAATATGAAGGTTGATGGGTGCCTATTAGAGACTGTTGTAATTGATGGTTAGGGAGGACACCTAAAGGTTGATCCTGTTCTTCAGGTGCAGACTCAGTATGGTGAGTGCGCGGGCGTCTGATATGTGGAAGAGGAATTTCAGTGGGTTGGATTCTAGTAAGATTTGAATAGGCTCTCGTTAAAATCTTGCGGGATTCATTGATGGCCTATTCGAACTGATCAAGTTCTTCAGGTGGATGGGCACCGCTAGCATTGAACTGATGAATGAGATTTCGAATAGTATCGTTCAATGGAGTCTCATCTAATTGTGATGACTGGAATGTTTGTGGTTGAGATGATGACTGTATTTGAGGGGTAGAGGGCTGATTAATTTTGTGAACTGGATTGTTTTCATCAGCCATTTGTTTAAGCTAGCCCTCCTTCTAGCGCCATTGTTGACGGGCCAAAAATGGCACGATCGTCAACTGAGAGACAACCCGATCCGAAAGTTTTCAAAGATGCTCTTAGTCGTTAGGTAGTTGTCTCTGATGGGATTAAGGCCCTGTTTCCTTCCCTAAATTACTCCCAGCTACAGGAGAAGACTCAAAAAAGAAAAACTAAAACTACTGTTTTTTAACTAAATCTGTAGTATACCTCTGAATATACACATCACACTGTTAAAGATAATTACTGAATTAGTTGATATATTACACAGCTGATAACTAAAAATTAGTCTAATTAAACAATTAATTAGAATGAATACAAGAATAAATAATTAAGGAAATATTAACACATTCAATGAATTTACATAAATACACTATAAACACATGTACATTCATAACAAAGATTGAAAGATAACTTAACAAAGTATGAATATGAGGATCTGGTTCAATATGCTTTCTGTAAAAATAAATAAAAAACTACCACTTATATCCTAACTACCCTATCCTGATCAGGAGCATGGAAATATTAATACTAGAACCAACTTGCAAATAAGGATATTGTGAAAAAAATCCTGAAAATATTCAGAAGAAATTCTAAATAGAAACAGGACGACACATATTTGATATATCATATATATTATAATGATAAACAAAATCTGCTACATGACATAAATTTGCAAATCAAACCAGCTTAAATCGACAGTTAAAACATGATCCATCTGCACATTTCTTTAAAGAAATATAACAAAACATAGAGAATATGAAAAGAAATAACAAGATCAATTGACACTATAAGCACATTTGCATAGTAATAATACTCTAAATATACTTATATGTATCACTAGTCAAAAAAGTGTTGTAACTACTGACAAGAAATTGTCTTAAGTCACGGGAAATGATTAAAGTGATCTTGTCTGGCTCCTTTTCCCAACTATCGACCCCTTTACAGTAAAACCATGTCTCCTTTAAATACATCGAATCTCACATGGAGATAGTTCTATAAAACTGGAAACTATCTAATCGAAATCTTAACCAATTTCAAAAATTCGACAAATGAAATTGTCATTTTCCATATGCGTTATCATGTCTCGAAATTGGAAGGATTCGATTTATAGCACAAAATCATAAAAACGACAAAGACACTAATAATTTAGTGACACCTAGGAAACAGCACAGCCAACTGATTTGTTCATGATTCTCCGGAGATCATCCTGGAAATAAGCGATCACCAAAATCCAAGAAAAACGCATCAACCATATCCCCTACAACACTACACAGTAAAGAGAAACAATTAACACATACACAAGAGTAAAATTAAGTAAACTACATAATCCAATAATCAATTCAAACCAATACCTGTAACAAAAATAACTTCATTATCACTTGCTGCTTTTAATTATAAACTTCAAACCTGAAATACTTCTTAAACATATATACAATAGTAAGCGTGCCCAAAATATTATGATTTAACAGGAGCATTAAACACCTGTATATTCACCCCAGCCACTGGATTCTGTGAATGGCCTTTAAACTGCATCAAAGTAACCTGAGAATTTAGCTCACTAACCTTTCCCTCATTTTTCTGATTCTCATGTTGTAGTTTCATTACTCTCCGAATTAACATGTTCTTATGCTTCTTCAGACGCAACATACACTTATCATCTGAGTCATATTTCTCCTTCAGTATTATATTCTCAGCTTTCATGGCATCACCATGTGCTACCATCTCTATTACTTCTTCCTCCATTCTATGTATTTTATCCAGCAAAAAATTTATGAATAACAGGTGAATTACTTCACCAATTCGATAAGACCCAGGTAAGTTCGCCTCAACAAACTTGTCTTTAATTGGAGGATTGACAACAGAGTCAACCTGAGGATTTGTATCAGAGATATGAGGACTATTATCTGCATGGTTTACGATAGGCTCATGATAAATATCAAATTCATCATCAGGCGAGATAGGTTTCTCTTCCTCATCATCTAGTACAACTGTTTCAATGTTATTGTTATTGCTCACGGAAGACTTAACAACACTAACCTTTGCCAACATACTCCTCGCCATCTTCCCTTTTGTTTGCAGGTATTGTCATTATGTCTCGGTGTCATAGGGGATAGGTTTAAAGACTTCCTCATACGCTTGGAAGGCATAGGAGTACCAGGACTACACATAGGAGTGAGAACAAGATCCTCACGCACGCTGGGGCTTACACAATTTTCAGGGTTTGACATAGACTTGTGCACAGGTGAAGTCGGAGCTTGACAAGGCTGTTGATGCCTGACACATTCTTCAGGGCAATCGAATTGACAATTGCAGAATGCCAAGAGGCCATTCTGTTCAAGGAAATCATCCCATGACCAATTTTGTTTAGACAACTCTCTTTCTACCAATATCCTAACCAGGCCATGATGAAACAAACTCCGACCGATGTTCTTCGACCCCTTCTTAATGGCCGAAGACATCTTGGTCATGCTCTGAACTAAATAATAGGGAAAATTAATGGGAAATCCGAGAAAAACAACCATCAACCGAAGATGATAGACATAAGCCGAGGAAATACAACCTTCACAGGTCACATACCTATGAATAACATCTAAAACCGGTCGCCATTATTTCTTGAAATATTTCCGCGATACACCAGTTCTAAAGGACACATCCTGGCAAGGATTCTTCAACATCTGTCTCCATTCAGTGAACTCCATCTGCTTGTATTTGAACCAACGTTCACCTATCAATGGCAAGCCTGTAGCCACAACAACCGAACGCTCATCAACTCTGAATTGGAGGTCGGCCACCTTAACCCTAGCATCGGCCAGCAACAAAGCAAATAACCTAGTCACCTTAGGATTTGAGTCTGTAAACTTGCAAATGAATGGAAACCATCCGGCTGCTTCAACCTTGGCTAAGAGATCAGGGTTTCCATCAAGGAGTTTCGTGTCACTGGGTTCAACCCTAACCACCGGAGCCATAGCTGCAAGCATAAATGCATGAAGTTGCACACAGAAGAGATACCACAAATCGAAACACGACAGTAAACTGGAGAGTGAGCACTCAGGATGCAAACCAAGCATAAAACACAAGCAATGAAACCCAACTCTCTCATAAACAAAATGTGCCATGAGCAAAACCAGACAAGACCCCTGTAAACCCGGCATGGGAGAAGGAGAATGATCACGCAGAGAGGCAATCAAGATAATAAAAAGTGACGGCAAAGACTTCAGACTAAACTTGATTTGCCATTATTTATCCGGTTCAATCATAATAACACCACTCATCGCATCAGATACAGGTGTTCAACAAGCATGGAGCCACGACGCTGAGCACGTACTTGCAATTGAATGTTATTTACAGAGTCATGTACGAGTGTAATGATACCATATCAATCTACAATCAAGTGGATCAACTGGCGACGCGAGTCGAAACAACCATAGGGGATGGACCTTGAGCGTTAACATATCAAACTTACTGTATAATTATCTTAACCTTCAAAAATGGCGAGCATTCGACACAACGTAAATCATCAAATCCACCCCAAACCTTATATGCAAGGATATAAGTCACGACATGAAGCATATTGAGACTAAACACTTATGGTAAGATCAAACATGATTCAAGGTTCAAAGGATGAACTTAGGATAAGGCACTCCTACATAAAAAAAATTATCCTTTGATGTTCTAGGACCTTGTCCAATTTGCAAAAACAAAAACTAACATACCAATTGCTGAATGCTCAAACAAGGCTTATGGTGAGGCTATGTTAGAAAGCATGAAAAAATAATGATTTAACATAGTAATTTTGTCAATTAGCAATAGTTGACAAGGTTATAAAAAAACAATTTGAATTTCACCATTTCAGTAGCTCACAGAATTTCATCGTTTCAGTAGCTCCAGATTGTACAGTTTTGAAATGAGGGCTTCAAATATTTCATCAAACAAAATTTCATTTTGTTTGATAAAATTTGTATTTTTTATCAAGCTGTTGGGTAGGGGCACAACAAGCCCCTAGGAGAGTTATTTAGGCTACTTTTTGGGGTTTTTAAGCCCTTTTACTCATTTTTAATCCTTTTTGAGGCTGTGGGGGTCTAATGGGGTGATACAAAGGTCGTGCATGGGTGTCCTTGGGTGGTGTAGGCCATGTAGAGATTAGTGAGGGATTTTTTGGGTTAACATTTCCTCTGTTGACACAAACCAAGCCAACAAAACCAGTCGAGAGAGGTTCGCACTCTGTTGATAGCCAAACCATCGTGATCTCCCTAGGCACCAACCTAGACAGGTTTTACGATGTCCAGCAACACCCGTGGAGTGGATGAGGTCTCACTTGAGATGTTCGAGGGAGAGTTGACGAAACCAAGTTTCCATAGAATAGCAGAGAGAAATGTGACATCAACTTAACATATTAGCACAAAATTAACAGATCCAACCATTTACTTAAGCATTCAAAAAATTATTCATCATTTTTCTTCATCAGATTGCATCAGTCAACCATAATTGCAGTAAACATATTGATGCGCAAACATATTTAATAGAATAACATCATGTGGAACATGGAAACATCACATCATAGATTCATGTCACAAATTCACATAACATTCATCATAGAATCCCAGAAAATAATAAAACAATAAAATATAAAGACACGGTGATTCAGATCAACTTCCACCTTATCATATTACTTCTATGCAAAATCAACAAAACAGTTCACAGATCAACAGATCCTCAACAACACCAAAGATTTCTCCATGTCTCTAATTCCTTTCTTGCGAAGATCTCTTTCACTTGTAATTCAACAAATACTTATAGGATTGTGCCTTAACATTAGAGGTTCACTTGGAAAACTTCCTAACTGAATGCTAACTGATTTTATGAAATTATTACCAATATCCACAAAATATGGTCCAAAACAACAAAAGGTGACACAAAATATAAATGATATTCCGATCTTTACATTATGTGCCAATCTTCCACTTGCGTTGTGTGTTTGAGCTTGCACGACACTCGTGATGTTGCACAACTAATGTACCCAAAACCCCTTTCCAACAGGCTCCCAACACAATCCTGTGGCTCTCCCTCAAGCCATGCTAACTAGACATGGTGTACTCATTAATCTTGATCTTGAAATATTCATACTTCTGAGTAATCTATGTCACCTGCCCTCTTGTTTTTGCAGCTATCTCCTAGCTTATCGTCAAGTCATGGGTGACTGGGTGTTCAAACATCTTCTTAGCAATCTCCTTCTTACCTTCGTGCATGGCCTCCAACACAGCAAGTACATGTTATTACTGATTTCACCACTCCAGGTGAATCACACTTTGTATGGCCTTCCCCTGTCCTGCTGCAGACTCCTTAGACCCCATGGACCATTTTTTGTCCTTTGATGTTTCCTTGACCATCCCTAAAAACATGTGAAAAATGATACACGTGACTTTTAAACTTATAAGTGCGTATATACGCGGGTTTGAGCACTAAAACTGCATACATCGGGATGTGTGCAAAATCCAAATCCTCTTGGAGTTTTCCTTGACATGGATCCTACTCATTTGACTCCTAGCCTTTCCTATGCCTTGAGATCACTCGGATTCTACCTTTCATTACCCCTTTGAAAAGCTATATAAGGAACCCCTTGGTACATTGAAGGCATAAGAGAGAATTGAGAGTGAAGAAACTATAGTCCATTGTTGCTGGAACTTATGCTTGAGTCTGCATCCCTTTGTCCCTTGGAGCACTTTTGTGTTATTCCCAAGCTTGCATTTTTCTTGTGAGCTTGCTATCTAGAGATGGAGGATTGAAGTGGTGGAGGCCCAAGTGGGGGATTCAGTTTCTTTGGTTCGCGGACGTGCCGATAGAGGTTGTATCTTGTAATCTTTGATTTATATCAATAGAAATATCTTTTCCTGTCTAATAATGTGTGTTTGAATGAATATTTTATCCATTGGACTATGTCAAATGCTTATACATTATTGATTATATATGCTAGAATAGATATAACACCATGATATGTAGAATGATTGTATTGTTTACTTGTTGTTGAGGAAGTAATCATCAATTCAATCTGAAGTTGGAAATCTCAACGGGGATCTACTTCAACCGTCTGGAATAAGGTAGGAGGTCTGATCCTTTAGTGTTAGACATTTAATTTCTATTGCATATGGTAAAGGATTGATTTTTGGAGTCAAGTTGTCTATTGTGGCACCCCAAGCCATAGGAATTTCTTGTTAGGGTACACAGGGTACTCCCAAAGGACCGAACACCAAGAATAGCTGCTTCACACAAACAGATCACAGATGAATACACCAATGTTTGTCACGTGGTTAAAACCCTCGAGAGGGAAACAGTCCACGGCCCCGGCCAAATAGCTACTCGGAGCAATTTATTATGCAAAAGAAAG
>LPNX010671794.1:136713-164361 GCA_001517045.1 Pseudotsuga menziesii
TATAGAAAGAGGAAGGGGGCTCTTTTTTTTTTTTTCACCTCTTCTCTCTCGTTTTCCGTGCTTGCTTTCTTTTCCTGCAAATCACAAAAAAAACGAAAAACAAAAAAAAAAAAAACTTTTTCCACACAATGGGGTTAGATCTTGGTTAGCTTACCCGGAAAGTCTACGTTTTCAAGTTTTCTCATTGTTTCTGATTTGCCGTGATCGCACAAGGTGCACGGCAAAGAGCATACGTAGCCGAGAAGACAAGAAAAAAAAATTTCCCTCACTATTTCTGATTCGCCGCGATCGCGCAAGGTGCACGGCAAAGAGCATACGCAGCCAAGGAAAACAACAGTCCGAGACTAAAACAAAAAATATCTAATAATAAACTGATAAAATATGAGAGATTTAAAAAAAAAAAAAAAAACGTCACTGTAACATTATACCTTCAGATTTGCCGAAATGAGTGTTTCTGGAGCAAACGGAAACGGTTCATCGAAAACTGTTTCCAAATGGAAACGACGCTCCGGACGCAATGGAACAGCTCCCATAGGCCAAAAATGCACAGAAAATCCAGAACCAGAAACCCTTAAAAAGGTTTTGGCAACATCGATTCCAGATCTTGATCAAAACCGAAAGCGGCTCTTCATAAAAGCTCTGATACCATGTTAGGGTACATAGGGTACTCCCAAAGGACCGAACACCAAGAATAGCCGCTTCACACAAATAGATCACAGATCAATACACCAATGTTTGTCACGTGGTTAAAACCCTCGAGAGGGAAACAGTCCACGGCCCCGGCCAAATAGCTACTCGGAGCAATTTATTATGCAAAAGAAAGAAAGTTACATGAGCTTCTCATAATCGATCAACTAGCCAAGGACCCGCTATGCTCTTTAAATAGAGATCATAGACCAATCGGGTGTTAAGCCACGGATCAATGGTAGGTATGATCTAAGAGAAGTTGAACCGTCGGATCACTCTATGTCTAGAACATATCGTGACCGTCGGATTAGAATATTTACAAATGCATACTAATGCATACTAAAGAAACACACTTTTACCTAACGGATATATTACACAAGTTGATCTTAACTAACTCCTAAGTGTCTAAATATCCTAACATTTCTCTCCATAACAGAATTGGCGACTCCGCTGGGGAGTTCTTAGTAGTTGTCCTTTGGGGCTTGTTTTATCGGCATTCAATGAATTTGAATTGTTCTTTCTCTCTTGTTTCTGTATCGGGTCTGGGGGCATGTTTTCCTGGTAGTGTCTTATTGGTGTGAATTTTGTCTCAGCCTATCTGTTTTCCTTGATTTTATGCACCTTTCTTCCTTTACGCGAGTTTTGAACTCACAGTCGCATATACACACGGGTTTCTATTCTATTTCCACGTATACACACATTTTTATTGCGAACAGTCGCGTATGCCCTTACATTTGCCTTTTTGGGGAAGTTAAATGGTTGTTGGGTGAAGTTTGATGTTTGCTGAGTCTCCTCTGGCACTGCCTGAGTCTGTTTATACCTCTATTTCTGACCAGAAACGTTTTTTTTTTAGGCTATTTTTTTTTTAAGAAGGTTCTTGTCATGGCATTTTTTATTTTTTGTTTGAGATTAGTGCATTAGAGTTCTTTTACCTTAGTGCTTTGCTCAAGTGTTGTTTGTGTGTGCTTGCAGAGTCTAGGGGTCATAGAATCATTCTTTTGCTTTTTGCATCTCATTTTATTTCAAAAAATACAAAAACATTTGCTTATCATCATGCATTGCATTTTGCATTTTTGCATTGTACTTGCACTAGATTTGCTTTGGAGTATTAGTTAGGTCTTCATATAGGAAATCTTGCATTCATCATTTGAAGAAAAATTGTGCATTTCACGTAGTAGCATACCCTGTTTTCATGGACACAATGCATTTGCATTGATTGTTAGGTGTGCATTTTACTTCATTTCGTGTCATAATACCATTAGTTGCACGACCATATCCCTCTTTTGAGTAATAAAGCCAATTAAAATCAACGCTAAATTAAAATGAACTACACTCGTTTCTTTTATAGGGTGCACCAACAAGCTTAGGTGTTAGGATCTTGGAATAGTTCATTGTAAGTAAATTCTCCAAGATCATTAAACAACAACATGTATGCGTCTGTCTAGGTGAGTGTGTGAAATCCTTGGTATAACCAGTGCTTCTCAGGATCCTCCTCTCAAAAGGGATTTAAGCACGAGGCAATATGAGCGGTTATTGATTGGGATGACCCCTAGTCATAACTAAGTAGCACTGGAGATATTTCCAGGATTGTATTTGTATTTGGGGAATCTTTTGAGAGTTTCGGGCTTTGCTACCCTACCGATACGGTCAATCCCGCCTCCGACTGTCTGCCTAAGAATTGATTATATTGAGGTGACCTTAGTTTCCTTACCTAGGATATCGAGGGGGTACTTTGCAGGGGTTATTCTGCGGGTGTCCTAGCCAGGTTGGGGTCGGACATCACAGTCGCTTTATGAGTTGAAGCTGAGGGCCACAATAATTGGTTATGTACCTCTGCTTGTTGTGTATGGGAGTCTCAAGCCTCTCCTAGGCGAGACATACCTGCTTCATTCAGGAGCTAGGATTATCCAGCCCTTGTTTTCTTGCATTTGGCTTTAGATTTTATTAGTGATTGCTCTGTGCACAATAGTTGGCCTAGGGTTTACGTAAATAGAGAGTCTTTTTAATTTTTTGAGTCATTGTGGATTCGGGTGTGGATCCTCACCATTCTCGTCGTTTAGCAGGAATTTCACCTTCTACTTCTCCTCCTCCTTTGGGAGAGAGACCTAGACAGTCCAGGTGGACTATTTTGCACTTTGATTCACACACCATGTGAGACCATTTAGAAGGTATTCCTGAACCACCTTCTCCCATTCGTGTAGACAATGGGGAGTTTACTCCTACTAACAATCCTTCACCAGAATTGGCTGAGTTAGGTCCTATGATTTCTGAGATAGGAACCATGCACGATAGACCTACTCACTCTAGGTTTGATTCCCCATTGACGCGTTACCAGTATGGAATGCCGGAGGGCGCCGGGACTCATTTTGAACCCACCAGCACTAGCTATGGTAGTTATGCTATGTCTGGTTTTCCTACACATGATTTGGCATTTCATGTCGAATATGAATTCGAGCCTAACACTATGCCTGGGGGCTCTCTCATTCCTTAGCATGCAGAGAGGTTTGGGAGCACTAGTCACATTGCACCTTCCATTCCGGTGGTGGAAGTTACATCACATATCCCTCCTAGGTCTAGGGTTAGTGATCCAATTAGGATACCAGATCCGAGACGAGTGACGATAAGGAATAGCACATACATTATTACTCAGATTCCTTCATCCTCTGTCCCTAGTTCTTCAAATGTTCATCCTCCACCTTATTCGTGTGGTCCATCGAGTCGGCACATGGCTACGAGTCATGTCCATACTGCGGTTACTAGACCAATTGTGTCTCAATTTTACATACCACCCGTTGCTTCGGGAGGTTATGTTCATACTTCTAGAGGTCATGTTACTAATTTTGGGGCATATATCCCTACTTTAAGTATGTATATTCCTAGTTCCAGAGCGTATATTCCTACCTACGGAGTGTCTCATGGGGCATCGCATGCGATGACTTATGGACCCTATTATGGGATGCAGTATGGACAGGGTTCTTCACCTTGTGGGGGTGGGTATCAACAACCTTCTTACTCTCCTAATTACGGATTTATAGCTCCTACTAGTCAAGGTCCACCACACTATGGTGCTTCCACGCCACCCTATACGGGTCATATGGGAGGAGGTCACTATGGCCAAGGATATGGTGGTAATTAGACCTATATGAATCAGGGAGTGGTCCATCGACCTCATCATCCTAGGCTCCCTTTCCTCGCGATGCTCAATATTCCTTACTTGTCGAGATTGACGAACGATCCTGTAGCTCACGAACCGGCTTGGCCAGCTGTCCCTACCAAGCTTCCTTCAGACATACCTAAGTTTGAGGGCAAACCGGGAGAGGATCCGAGTGAACACATTACTACGTTTCACCTATGCTGCTCTTCAAATTCCTTACATCAGGACTCAATATATTTGAGACTATTTCAATGCACCCTTACAGGGCCTGCCACGAAATGGTATATAGAGTTACTTAGGGGAGATTTCACTTTGTTCGACAACCTTGCCATGACTTTTCTTAATCACTTCCAGCTACCAGTGCGTTATGACGTTGGTACTGAACTCTTGTCGACATTTTGGCAAGATAAAGCCACACATATCTCTGATCATATTCAAGAGTGGCATAGACAGAAGAGGTTAATTAAAGATTTTATACCACTAGAGTTCCTCCTGGAGTGGTTCCTCAAGTCGCTATTGCCATATATAGAGAAGGATGTTTCCACATCTAGAGTGCAGAATGAGGAACAAGCGATTTTTAGGGGACAGGAACTGGACTTGATCTATGTTGGGTCTTGTTTGTTATATGAGATTATTCCTAATGCTCTGCATTCCAGTTTCGACCCCAAAGTCAAACCTGGACCACATGCTGATGGAATTGTGGGTTGTGCAAGTGCGAAACCTGCGGATTCAGTTGCAAAACAAGTTAGTCAATTGTCAATCAACCAATCTAGTTCGAGACAAGCTATGGCTTCATCTCAACCCACCCAAACGATGAGTGTACTTTCTGTGTAATCGTCGGACCAGAAGGGTAACCAGTAGCCCAGATGGAATAGAAAAAAGGGTAAAAATAATCATAAGGGTGGGAATAAAAATGAGAATGCTAATAGTAATGACAAGAATGACTAGAATGCTTGGGGGGACAAGAAAGATAAACGTAAGGTTAAGTTTCCTTTCAAGTTATGTAAGGACAATCACCTCACTTACTTGTGCCCTCGTATTGAGGAAGCTTCAAGATTCTTGGCACAGGGCCCAGTTGTGCTAACTAACCCTTTACAGCCCAATCAAAATATGAACTCGAAGTCCCATGACCAATCTAGTGGTGATCAAGATCCACCGAATAATAGTGGTCGTGGGTGCACTAACATGCTCCATGCTGTGAAAATTGTGACTCGTGTGAAATATTATGGCTCGTCACAACCCAGCCCAGGCAAAGAGCCTGATCCAGCAGGGTCTCCTTTGCGTATTAAGAAACCTATGGATAAACCTGAGACTGCACCTCACATTCCTAAGGGAGTCCTTAAGCGTTCAAGGCATAATCCAAATGCCCGAGCCACCCACAACTATTCAGTTGTCGAGGATTTGGGCCACACTCCTTGTGCGATGTCTGCATTGGAAGTGCTTCAGAGTTGTCCTTCACAAAGGAAGGCGTTGATTTCTACCCTTGGTGTGGATGATGATGATTCTTCCTCCATGATCAAATTTGAAACCGCAGGACTTCAGCCTCACTTTCCCTACTATGTGTCTCTTTTGATTCACGTAGAATGTCTTAATATGATCGTCAAGCGCACTGTGATTGATGAAGACGCTGCTGCTTTTGTGATGTCTTTATCCTGTTGGAAGGGCCTAGGTTACCTTGAGCTATCTAAATGAGTGACCATGTTAACTGCATTTGATGGGAGATATTTTAGGCCACACTGCATCCTTCCTTCCCTTAAAGTCCGTTTGGGAGGGAAGACCGTTGTGATAGAGGTTGAGGTCTTGCTGGGTAGGAACTAGATGTATAGTATGCAAGCCGTTGCTTCTTCCCTGTTCCATATTGTATGCTTTCCACATAACATGAAGATCGTAATGATTGATCAAACGACATTCAAGAATCCATCTGTTACCGCATCTTAGGGAGCTTTGATCCCGATCGTTAAGCACTCTCAGCCGGCAACTGGGAGTGTGGGTGTAGGCATGTACCCATCCCTCATGGGAAGCTTTAGTTGTCCTGTACTGATCCTTATGGTAGGATCTAGTTACGATGAGGCTTCGACATCTATGAGATCAGTGTCTTTTTGCACAAGTCATATAAAAGATCCTTGGATTCTTCCTACACCGAGTACTTCGAGTGAGCCGCTTCAAGCTAATCTCAAGTGTGTTGCAGGGCCTAGTCCTTCCTCTTCGTGGATGGAGGAGGAGGACCCTTATGTGCTGCTGGCATGGGCAGTACAGTATTATCACGCACACAACTACCTTGATACTTTTTTCCCTTCAGATGAAGTGATTATTGAGGCTATGTTGAGATTTGAGCCACCATGGGAGGAACTCCATCATAGATCGTAATTTCTTCCAGAGCTTGACCGCTTGGAGCATGAGGATTTTAGGGTGGTTATTAGTCAGAGAGTTGGTAGTATTATGGTTCCATTAAGCTCTCCTGGTATGATGGCTGATGGAAACATGGAGAACATATCTCCAACGATTCCTATCAACATCTCTCGCAATCTTTGCACGATAGAGAATGTCTATACTGGGGTGAAATATTCCCATGCTGAGAGTCTTGAAGACACCGAGCTATTTAAAGAATTCCATGATATTTTTTCTTGGTCTTACGATGAGATGCCAGGTATTGACCCTCATATTGTCGAGTACGAGATTAATACTTACCCCAATGCTAAGCCTATTCGACAACGTTTACGTGCAGTGAATCCTAGGAAAGAACCCACGATTAAGGCAGAGATAGAGAAGTTGTTGAAAGTCGGTTTCATCTATCCCGTTCCCTCGACGGAGTGGGTTTCAAACCCCATTTCTATGGATACGAAGTAGGGAGCGATCCGCATATGTATTGATTTCTGTGATTTGAATCGTGCCTATCCTAAGGACAATTTCCCCACACCATTTATTGATCAGATTTTGGATGAGTGTGCAGGTAGTGAGGTGTTCTCCTTCATAGACAGCTTTTGCGGATATAATCAGATACAGATTAAACCTGAGGACCAACATAAGACTGCATTTATTTGTCCTTAGGGAATGTTTGCATATCGAAAAATGCCTTTCGGCCTAAAAAATGCCAAAGCTACATTTCAGTGGGCAATGACCTTGATCTTCCATGATCTCAAGTCAATTATCAAAGTATTTTTGGATGACCTTGATGCTCATTCTCGTATGAGAATGCGTCATCCCTATCACTTGATATTGGTATTCGAAAGATGGCGACACTATTTGGTTATATTAAATCCTCACAAGTGAATATTTTGTGTGAAGTCAAGGCATTTGTTAGGATTCATCATTTCTAAAGAGGGTATAAGAGTCGACCCTTTGAAGGTTGAGGCAATACTTCAGTTGTCTCCCCCGAAGAATATTTGTCATCTTCAGTGTTTGCAAGGCATGGAAAACTTCTTATGAATATTTGTTGTCAACTTTGCCAATTTGACTAGAGGCTTCATGCATCTCTTGAAGAAGGACACCCCCTTTTATTGGGATGAGCGAGCCCAGGAGTCCTTCGATGCACTCAAGCAAGCCCTAGCATCGGCCCCGGTGATTAGTCCTCCGGACTATAGCTGTGATTTTCTATTATATCATTAGAGACGATTGGTATGGTTTTGGTTCAAGAGGATGAGGAGCTCCAGGAGCATGTCATATATTATTTGAGCCAGAACCTTATTGATGTAGAGATTCATTATTATCATGTTGAGAAGCTTGATTTAGCTACTGTACATGCGGTTTAGCGGTTGATACATTATATTCTCCTTCACTAGACCTTGGTTGTATCCCATGTCAATCCATTTCAATTCGTCCTCAGTCAAAGGATGATTGGGGGAAAATATAATAAATGGATTGTCATTCTGCAAGAATTCAATGTCGAGTTTGTTTTGGCAAAATCGAAGAAGTCTTTAATTTTTGCAGAGCTTATATTGGATTTCCCGAGCAAGGTCGAGGAGTTGGTTTGTGAGGATACGTTTGTCGATGAACACATCTTCTTAATCTCAACGTTAGACCCATGGTATGGGGATATCATAATATATTTACAAACATTGAAGACCCCTACTCACTTCTCGCGAGATGAACGATGACGATTACGTCACATCTCTAAGAACTACCTCATAGTGGATAACACTTTGTACCACCATGGGGTAGATTCCATTTTACAACGTTTTTTAACTCATGAAGAGGCTGAGGTAGTGTTTAATGATTTACATGGAGGGGCATGTAGTGGTCATTTATCTAGGATTTCTACAACTCAAAATATTTTAAGAGCAGGTTATTTCTGGCCGTCGATCTTTAAGGATTGTGTTGATGCAGTCAAGAGGTGCCACCCTTTGCAGGTGTTCGCACATAATATATGCTCGAAACCTTCCCCGTTACATCCCATTATCACCGCTGGTCCCTTCACTAAGTGGGGGCTCAATTTTATGGATTGCAACCCAGATTCGGCTGGGGGGCACCATCATATTATAGTGGTTGTTGATTACTTCACGAAATGGGTTGAGGATAAGCCTATAGTAAAATCCGACGGTGAGACAGCCGCTCACTTTGTATTCAACCAAATTATTACTTAGTTCGGGATTCCGAAAGAGCTTTTCACTGACCATGGCTCGCACTTTTAGAACCGTATGATGGAAGAGTTGGCATCGAAGTTGGGGTATAAGCAAGAGCATTCCTCTTCTTACTACCCTCAAGAGAATGGACAAGTAGAGGCAATGAATAAATCACTCAAATCCATTCTCTAATGAACCATTGCACAAAGCAAGAACAATTGGCACATCATGTTATATCCTGCTTTCTGGGCATATCAAACCGTTGTTAAGACTGCAGTTGGTTGTTCTCCATATCAACTTGTACATGAAGTGGAGTCGATATTGCCAGTTGAATGTGAGATTCCTTCTTTGAAGCTAGTTGTAGAACTCTTACCGGACACTTCACCATTGGAGGAGTGTTTGGTTCACCTTGAGAAACTTGATGAGTAGTGTCAGGATGCCTTGGTGGCTCTAGAAGTCAATAAATGATGTGTAAAGACCCAATATGATAAGGCTATTCATCCAAGGAGGTTTAGTGAAGGAGACTTGGCCCTTTTGTGGGATCAACCAAAAGAACCCTTGGGGGAAGGGAAATTTAATCCTATTTGGCGTGGTCCTTACGTGGTCAAGCGTGTGTTAGAGAAGGGTGCATATGAGTTAGTGGATTACAAAGGAACGGCCTTGGCGGAGCCTAGAAATGGGCTCTATCTCAAGAAATACTATGCATGATCTTTAGCGAATGCTGCTTATTGTATATTATTGTACAAATTTGCATAGTTAGGTATTTTTCTTATCGTGATTGGGTTTGTGATTAGTTTCCATTTCTTTTGGCAGATGTCAATGTAATCTTCCACCTACATAGGATTCATGAATGGTGCAAGCTGTCACACTCAACACTTAGCCTCTGCTGCTTGGGTGATTTATACTCCTATGGGTCAGGTACTGTCTTCAGGAGGCATATGTCTACGACCATATTCCAACAATGTTGCTGAATATAGTGCTATTATCAAGCTTCTATGAGATGCCATTTCACATGGCGTTCTCTCTCTTAAGGTATGTCTTGATTCTGAGTTAGTAGTGTCACAGCTCAATGGTTTGTACCATGTTAGAGATCTGACGTTATTGAGAAGATTCTTACGTGTGAGATTGTTAGAACGTCAATTTGACAATATAACATATATACATATTCCAAGAAATAATAATCAAGTTGCTGACTCATATGCTAACTACATGTTAGATTGGCATTTGTTTCATTCACAATAAATTAATCACAAGAACAATTTTTACACATGTAAATAAATAAACTGATCACCATAAAACTTTTTATATACATTCAAAATGGGATAATACATAGTGTCATGATACAAAATTGGGGCTTTCGAGCCACCAACATATAATACACGGTAGTACAAAATGTATATACTCCTAGGTGTCTAATGCTGTGGAGGAGGAGGAGGGTTGTGATCATGGAAGTTCACTACGGCTCTAGCTAGCCGTCATAATAATCACACCCATGCGCATGGTACACCCACCACCTGCTGCTACATAGCCTCAGGCAAGTCCTTGACTTGCACCATGGGAACCCTATGTGTCAGTCTCACAAAATTGGTATGAATGCTCTGGAGCGTCCGCTCCACATCCACACTCGTGATGTCATCTCCTCTTCCCCTCCGTCCATGATGAGGGAATCCCTCTAGCCACTGTGGTCCCACATATGCACACAAATGGTAGATGTCACTATGTATTATCACTCAAAAATATGTCTTTTTGATTCCATATAATCAAGAAAACACAAAAAAATTAAATAACTCAAAATTTAAAAAGAGAGGGTTGATATTCGTCACCTATATCGCCATATGCTGATATTGGTGGTAGTGGCATGTACGGGTCCCCCTGAAAATCTATCCCTGCGTAGGGATAGTCATCGATGGCAACTATCTATCATCGCCACCACAGAAAGAAGTCAGCTGGATATGGGTTGGCCACCCTACCACCCCCAGTCTGTGCATAGCATCTACCCAATGTCGTTGGGCCGGATCTCGAACCTCATGAAGAGGAACGTCCACTCTGGGGCTCAATCCTAGAACACGCTTGAAGAAAAACATGCTCAAAATATTGGTGAACCCGAAGTTTCGCACTCTACCTACCTTACACTCACTGAGCTGATGTTTCATATTGCTCAGTAGTGTAGTGCTCCACTCACAAATCGTGGGTCTCATGCACTCCACTGCATAGAACATCAGAGGCTGCGAGGCCTGGTAGAGTGATGCCAAGCCTGCTATCCTGCCCAATGTCAATAGTATGGCCTTTAGGCCCAGCACCTGTATAGCGTTGGTAGGGACCTGACTCCCCACCTTCTCTATGTCTGGATAGCAGTACACCACAATGTACTTATCGATAGTTAGGCCACCTCCTGGCCCACCACGAGAACGAAGGTTCACCACTTCCTCTCGTCTAGGAAGCCCAGTAATGAAGTATATGTCCTCCACCTCTATGGTGAGGGACATCCCATATATATGGAAGGACTCCAAGTCTGGATCCCAGTAATCCACCAGCATCTGTAATAGTCTTGGTTTGGACCTCAAACCACCAAGACACCAAAACTTGTAGAGTCTGCATGCACATAGAACTTGTTGAGCCATTAGATCGGCCCTTACTGCTTCCTCTACCTCACCATGTTCACGCTCTCTCCACTCTAGGACCATCCTGCATAAGAAATTGCAAAATTTCCCATTAGATTATTGAAAAAACCTTATGCGCGGCCTCATATGCGACTATTTTCAAAAAAACCGTGTATGTACATGGGTTTGAGGGAATTTTTCGCATATATCCATCCCTATACACGGAAAAAAACCTTGATTTCTGTGTGGGACATAGAGCCCATTTTAGGGTGTCCTAGAAATATTAATTGACCATGGAATTTTATAAAAATTGCATCAAAATGAAAGAGAAGAGCATGGGTAAATACCTGGAAGAAACGGTAGTGGATTCCACCGGCTGGATCTCCTGGAATTCGCTGTTGAAAATCAGAGCTCAAATGGGTAAAAGTTTCAAATGTTTTATAATATTTTGAATTGTTTACTATTTATAGAAAATTTTCAAATATTTGAAATTTTTTACCCCCTTTCCCATAGTTTCGACATTTTCTAACCATTTTGGACCGTTTTTGACATAATTCATGATGTAGAGGACCTTTTGCAGTGCAGTTTTGGCTGTTGGATTGACCCGTTCGTGCGGATCTCAGGTATCATATATAAACTAGCATATAGGTTAGGTTTCATCGTCGTATGCATTTTTCATAACCTTATGACCATCTCATCATGACCTTAGGTATGAACCCACTCTATTATGTCATGGAACCTTCTTGCTATTTTAGAAGTGGCATGATATGAGTGGTAGAGCTTCACCTTACATGAGTACCCTAGTTACTGGTTTATTTGCATTTGGTGCCCATGCTGACATTTTCTCTTTTAGGGTGTGGGAGTCCATTGTATAGTACTACCATGACATTTTGCAAGAGCCTCATACTCCTCTTCATCTTTTGCTGGCCTATTTCCCTCAGGACTCCATCATGTCAAGTTGTGAATGCATTATCATGAGCTATGCCTGCCTTATTGAGCTTTATGTCAGCTCCCCTGACATTATGTTTCAGCCATATAGCTTGAACTTGTCTCATGTCTAGCCATGCAGAGCCATTTTTTATATCCTTTGCAGCTTGTTTCCCTTTTTACCGGGAGGGGATTTTCCCCCAAGTGTCGATATCCTACACATGTATCCTTGCATTGAGCATAGGTATGTTCCACTGCTTGGAACTAGTTTTGTTTCCCTTATGACACTCGTCTCCTCCTAGTCTGTAACTATAAAGCCATTTTATTTATTTTCAAGCTTTTAAATAACTGAAAAAGTCCAAAAAAAAATCAAAAAACAAAAAAGACGGACAAGGAAAGATGTTATATGTGGTAGCTGTCAAGTCGCATCGCCTTCAAACATAGCACTTTATATCACATCCATTGGTTGGTTTATAGTTTGACTTTAGGAGCTGTACTCATTTATCTGAGTTTATCTCCACCGACTGGTTAAGCTTCCAGTCCCTATGGAGCCTCTGTCAATGCCTCCTGTGTCGCAAAGATGTCCCAGTTTGTATATCGAGTCTGTGCTGCCTTTATTCAGTCACCATATGTCGTTATGCTCTTGTTCGAAGGAATTTGAAGCCTGATTCAGCCATTCCTTAGTTATCTTGACTTTGCATGTCAGCCATTCCCGGTACAGTTACTGGTTCATGCACCTTATGATTGAGTCCTTCCATATTATACATCTTTGCTGAGTACCTCATGTTGGATGATGGGGGATGCCTTAATGCCCTCCTTCCAACGGATTTCATTTGATCGACTTCAGATCATTTATTCTAGGATTGGAATCTAGATTCATTTTGAGTGCCTTGAGACTTGTAGTCATCAGTGGCAGGTTCTCTCTCCATCGACAATCTTTGGAAATACATCAATGTCCCCTGATCGATGGATCCCCTCAAGTGTTTGACCTCAACACATTTATTCACACTTGTTAGTTTGCACTCTAGTACCTTGATTCCCATTTTCATTATCGGTGGGTGATCTTGTGTCTATTAACGGTATACATTAATGACCGGTAATCAGATGATGGACTACTATGTTCGACCTCGACACCTCTATTCACATAGTAGGACATGTACTCATAGCGGGTTGTGTAGAAGAATTTTCAGATTGGTGGCATCTCTTATATGCTACCTCCTTGATCATGCCAGTGTTCATGAGATTTTAGCTCTCGTGACTTGATTCTAGTATATGTCAGACATTTCCAGCCACTATGGAGATCTTGATCTGTTATATATATTTAGCCATTATGGAGATCATGGTACTTTGTATATCTTCATCATGGAGATTCTGATCTTTGTATATTGTACATGGTGATGACCACTTATGTGAGATATTATATCATGCCTATTCATGGCCATTGTACTCTTATGTATCCAGGACTGCTATATGTATTTGTAGTTATGTGCAGAGTTGTATTATTGTACTGCGTTGATTGGGTGGGTGGTCTTCCATTTGGGATCCTTCGTCACTCCACTTCTGGGATGGACTTATAATGTATTTCGGCCATCGTATGACCCCTCTGACCTCACACATTAGGGGGCATATGTTATAGATGATTTCACCACTCCAGGTGAATCACACTTTGTATGGCCTTCCCCTGTCCCGCTGCAGACTCCTTAGACCCCATGGACCAGTTTTTGTCCTTTGATGTTTCCTTGACCATCCCTAAAAACATGTGAAAAATGATACACGCAACTTTTAAACATATAAGTGCATATATATGCGGGTTTGACCACTAAAACTGCATACATCGGGATGTGTGCAAAATCCAAATCCTTTTGGAGTTTTCCTTGACATGGATCTCACTCATTTGACACCTGGCCTTCCCTATGCCTTGAGATCTCTCGGATTCAACCTTTCATTACCCCTTTGAAAAGCTATATAAGGAACCCCTTGGTATATTGAAGGCATAAGAAAGAATTGAGAGCGAAGAAACTATAGTCCATTGTTGCCAGAACTTATGCTTGAGTCTGCATCCCTTTTTCCCTTGGAGCACTTTTGTGTTCTTCCCAAGCTTTCCTTTTTCTTGTGAGCTTGCTATCTAGAGATGCAGGATTGAAGTGGTGGAGGCCCAAGTGGGGGATTCAATTTCTTCAGTTCATGGACGTGCCAACAGAGGTTGTATCTTGTAATCTCTGATTTATATCAATAGAAATATCTTTTCCTATCCAATAATGTGTGTTTGAATGAATATTTTATCCATTGGATTATGTCAAATGCTTATACATTATTGATTATATATGCTAGAATAGATATAACACCATGATATGTAGAATGGTTGTATTGTTTACTTGTTGTTGAGGAAGTAATCTATCAATTCAAGCTGGAGTTGGAAAGCTCAACGGGGATCTACTTCAACCGTCTAGAATAAGGTACATGGTCTGATCCTTTAGTGTTAGACATTTAATTTCTATTGCATATGGGAAAGGATTGATTTATAGAGTCATGTTGTCTGTTGTGGTACCCCAAGCCATAGGAATTTCTCTCCGTAACAGTACCTTACCAACAAGTTGCGCGCTGATATCCTAGAACTCATCTATTTGTTTAGTGCGCTTTTGCTGATGTTCTTGGGCCTTTGCAAGACGCTGCTGCAACTCCTTCAGTTCTGCAAATATTGTGACCTGGATCATTGGTGGAATCGTCCTCAATGTTGTCTTTAATGTTGTGATTTTTCCATCTGCTTCCTACAACTTTGTGGTCAGTTGCGCTAACTATTCATCTTGCACTACATTTCCCTAAAACTGCGTAGTGGCATCCGCCACTTTCTTTGCCTCTTGCTCCAGCTCATTGAGATGGGTCACCAAGTCTTCGATGGTGCTCTTCCTCTCTGTGATTTGCTATGGGGGTGTGGTCGGGTGTACCAAATCCTCCAAAATGTTGTGCTCACTCTGCAATTTCAAAATAATAGCCCTGAGTCGTTGTGCTCTTTCCACTACATCCAGCTCTGTGGTGCTCTCCAAAACATACTGGTAGGCATCTGCAACTCCCATTTCCAAATTGACTCAGTTGTCAAAGAGATGTGCCTTCTCTACAAAAAGTCGATATATTTCCTTTTTCAGCTTCAGGATCTCCTCGACATTCTTCACCCACAATTCCTCTTGTGCTTTATTGGGTGCTTCAGTCTCCTGCACTTTCTCTTCTAGCAACTTCTCCTTTGCTTGCGGCAAGTCCTCGACTTCTTGCTGCTATTTCTCCTCTTTCTCTTGCAATCGCAAGTACCAAACACTAATTTCCTTCTGTCTATCTAGTAACTCCTAGTTGGAAACTCATTGCAAGTGTACTAGTGTCTATGTGGACAAGACGTTGATATCCAATGATATATCCTACAACTGGTGCAAGGAGGTATCTAAATCCTCTCTTCCAGCATCAATCACAGTCGGGGGAATTTGAAAATTCCTAACCCAGGGCTTGGTGTTGATTGATGCAAACTCCTACACAATTGCTCCTTCCTCTGATGCTCTTTTCAAACAACATTATATAAAGAATCCAATTTTGTGCTTACCTGCGTGAATCCTTCTTGTGTCGATTTATTCATTTCCTTAGCTGCCACATCTATTGCATTTTAAACTTCCTTAATAAGTCGATGTAACTTTTCCTCCATCCCTTACGCGATGCTACTACTAGCACCCTACTCCATGCACCTCTTTGTTCTTATCTCATTGAATATGTTCTCTACATCTAGGTCAGTTGGCGTCTCTGTTGATGATTATTCATCATACTCAGGGTGACTTTGCTGGTCATTCATCTATACTCAGTCAATAGGTACATCTTCTAGTGGTCCGATCGAGATTTATTCTAAACTAAAACCATTTTTTTTTTGAGTCACGTCGCTCTTGGACGTGAAGAACATGTGGTCCAATTGTGAAGCACACAATCCTTTGATATTTTACCATGGCTTCCTTTGAAAATATTGGAACTTTTACCACTGCCTCCTACAGGGCTTCCCAATAGATCCAAAATTTGATCAAACAATCTGTTAATATTTATGCTTCTCTTACCCACCATAGATTCTGATATCGTGCCCCCTTACATACCTCTATTTTTTTGACATCCATGCCCTAGTGGTAATATGGATCCATCAAAGCCACTAACATGATTAGGATGAGCATCCAACTGTATGTGAATAGTCTTTTTCCTTCCTGCATGACGACTACATCCTCTACTAACTGGTTCATGAGAAAGAGTGACCAGTTCATTTGCACGCCTTGTGCACACAGCTCAACACATGCTACCAGCCCCAAATTTCATTGGATGGGGTGGTTCTTCCTAACCACTTTATTGGCCAAAATCCTTGCGCCAATATGTACCACATGGTCATTGATACTATCAATGTGGTATGCACTCCCGTCGCACTCCAAATCATAGCGCTTCTTCAATGTTGCTTCCATCTTCTTGTCATTGTATTTTCCTCGGAAATATTGCGAGGGATCTATCCCATCCTTGGGAAGCCCCATTATTTCTGAGATCAACCCTATCGTGACTTCAATTGGTGTATCCAACCATAGAAAAACTCCATGGAAGCATGCCAAAATCTACTTAACACATGCATTTACTTCAGTTGCCTGCCCAAAGTGTGGAATGTTTATCAACTAGAGTAATCTGGCTCTATCCATCTCGTGTGTCCAGTCCTCTGAGATACGCTCTATCAGCCCACCTCCGACTGCTACCATTGGCACATATGGTTCACGCGCAACATCCTCTAGTTAGAGCAAGTCATGGTCTTCGTATTTCATATGCATCAAAACAAGGACAATGTCAGAAGTGCATACCATTCCTTGTGGTATTATCGAAGTTCTTATATGATACTTCTGATTTTTAGTGGGTTTCCTGGCCTTCACACCATGCCGACTAGGAGGTACAAACCCAGGGATTTCATGAATGGAAATCCCTGCTTGAGTTGCTGACTCCATAACTCTTAAGCTCAATGGCCCCATTTGTGAAGTTCCGTCCACTCCTCTTGTAGATGTTCAGGTTTGTCTCTTCTGCAACGTCGGAGAGATAGGATTTTGTCCCTTTTTCTTCTTCCTCGACACTGAGGATGATCTTATCTGCATACTTGAAATCTCTTCAACGATGGTTCCTAGTCTAATTGGTGAATATCAATCACTTGAAATATCTAATGTGTCTGTCTTACTCTGCATGCCCCACCATTTCCCTCCAATACTTAATAATCACACACGATCTATGGACTTATCAAATTACTCAAATCCACTCAAATTCATTTGGCAACTCGCTCTACAACTCTACAATTCTGCAACTCAACTTACTCTACATAATGGTGTCTTTCGAATGCATTGAGCTCCTACTTATAGCACCAAATCAAATCATACTCATCATTACTAAATCAATGCGCCCATCATGACCAAATCATCCATTAACTACCTAAACCCGACGTCGATCTTGCCAACCCAACGGTCATATCCACCATCATTACATGTCACTTTCACAAGCATCGTCGGTTAACTACTTATAAATGTATTCATTTATTACTAATTTGAATTTGTGCGGAGCCTTGTGGATTTCATAGCATGCACTCCTAACTATGCTACTAACTCCTACTCTTGTGCATCCGCCTCCTCTTGGTGCACCCTCCTTTCATTCATCATCCTACCTACTTTTTTTTTGTATTTTTTCATTGCACAGTGCTTCAAGAACTGTGCGGTTCTAGGACTGTCCTATGGGGCTTCATCCTCCTACCATTCACTTGTTCTAGTAGCATCACTCCATCTAACTATTTTAGTTGAACTACACCTCCTAAATTAATTGAATTAACAATATATGGACCTAACCAATTCATCTGTAATTTACCCGGATGCTTCATGAACTTGTTTTCATATAACATCACTAAATATCCTTGTTAAAACTATTTATTCTTTATGTGGCAATCATGCCAGGCCTTTTGTCAATCCTTTTTGACGTGCTGATGAAAACCTACAACAAAGCCGTCTTCCTCAAGTTGGACTAGCTGGTGCAATCGTTCTTCCATTGATGCTTCATCATCCATGCCCGTTGTTGCTGCAATGCGTAGACTCAAAACAATATACTCCATAGGCATGACTGCCTCTCGCCCATACACCAACTTGAATGGTTTCTTCAACATTAATCTCTTGCACGTGGTGTAATATGCCCATAAAACTACTGGAATCTTTAGATCCAAGTCATTGCGGTTTGTATTGCATACCTTTGTAAGTGCATGTTCTAGTACCTTGTTGAATTCCTCCACCGTTCTATTCACTTGAGGATGATATGGGAAACTCTTCTTGTGTTTTATTTGAAGATCATCTGTTAAGGCAATGATTGTACGATTGATGAAGTGACTCCCTTGGTCACTCATTAATATCCTTGGACATCCAAACCATGTCGCAGTGTTTTCAAATAAGAAATGTGTTGTTGTCGCAGTGGCGCAATTCGTGGCTGGTGCATCCTCCACCCATCTTGTCAAATAGTCTGTTGCTTTAATAATATACCATGCACCAATTCACTTCCCAGGTGGGTTAATTTCTCCAACAAAGTCCATGGCCCATTTATCAAATGGCTGCAATGTCACCTGAGGTACTAGTAGCATCTCATCTCTCCTTGATGGATTCCCAGTTCGTTGAAAGACATCACAAATCCTCAATATTTTATCGCATTGTTATGTAGAGTGGGACACCAAATCCCTATGTGAAGCACCTTTCTTGTAGTAGCTCTTCCTCCATATTTTCCACCACCAACTCCCGCGTGGGCCTCTACCAGTATCTACCCTTGTTCATGCGGCAGGACACATCACTGCAAAATCTCATCTGGTCCTAGTTTATATAGTTTTCTAGCGATCAACTAGAAATCCAAGGCCTTCATGACCAACTGCTTCTTCTAACTCATATTAAAGTCCTCTGGTGTGGCTCCCATCATCAAAAAATGAATGATTTGATCATAGTAGTCATCAACCATGTCGATTCTAAAAAACTATGCATCTGGCAGTCTTTCTTCAATATTTGTTGGCTCTTCGCCTGTCTCAATTCAATATAAATGATTAGGGCCAGCATTCAAGAGACCCCGCTTCACAATTATATCAAAATCAAACTCCTGAAAGAGAAGTAACCAATGACATATCTTCCCCCACAACAGAGGATTATTGACTAGGTACTCTTGGGACGCAGAAATGTCCCTTTTTCATCCACTTTATCTTCCACTATTCCTCACATTTCATCGTCCCATTAACCTTTTATCATACCATTTCCATACATATATGTGGGTTTCACCTTATTATTTCCACTTTAATTTTTTTTAGTATTATAAGTGAATTTATGATTAAATATTAGAAAATTAACATGTTTTTCACTAATATCTCAATGTATGGATGAGATTTGTAATGTGTAGGAATATGTGAAGGATTAATTCAAAGAAAAGACTTCACGTATATCTCCTCCACCATTTCAAGGAGATAGTTATGCAAAGAATATTCCAAGGAGAAGATCATGGAGATTTGGTTGAGAGACATGTGGAGAATTTGTGAAAGATATGTGGAGGATTTGAAGGGATCATATCTTGTAATAATATGAAAGTAGTTGAGTGGTTGAGTGAATAGTGGATCTCTCATTATGAGATGGTTATCTTCTTCTCAAAGAATTTCATGTATAAAAGAGAGTGCTCTCTCTTCACTTGTGAGGGGATATTATCTTAGAATATTTTAGATCTTATATTATCTTAGAGAATAGTAGATTGTAGAAGTTAGTCTTGACTTTGTAATATGGAGAAGGGAATTCTTAGCTTTTGTTCATAATCTTGGTTTGATGCTTTCATGATTTATGATTGATTCTTGTGATGTAATTTAAGATTGTTTTATGGTTAATGTGAGCTCACATGTATTGTCTTGTTGCTCTTCATATGTTGTCTTTCTTTTATGCAATTTACTTTCAACCATGTGTTTCATCTTCCAGCATTAGATTAGCGATTGCTTGTTTCAGTTTAAAGGAGGTTAGATTAGATTAGTCTTAGTTTCATGGGGGGTTAGATTAGCTTAATTTCACTTCAGTCTTGCATATACTTTGCAGGTGCAAGGTAAGACTATGAACCTCGGATTGACAAATTAAATGGTTGGGCAATTACTACAACAGAATTAAAATGAAATTAATTCGGCCCAACATTTTGGCGTCGTTGTCGGGGAAGCACAATGGATTGAAGTGTAGATTTCAATTCCTGCAAATGTGGTAGTGTAGATTTCGATGCTTGCAAGTGTGGTAGCATAGATTTCGATTCCTTCAAGTGTGGTAGCGTAGATTTCGATTTCTGCAAGTGTGGTAGTGTACATTTCAATTCTTGCAAGTGTAGTAGTGTAGATTTCAATACATGCAAGTGTGGTAGTGTAAATTTCAATTTTTTGCAAGAGTGTTTAATTTCCGCAACTGTGAAGAGTTATTTATTTTTTTAGAGTGTTTTTTTTTTACATAAATGGTTTGTTTTTATTTAATATTTTCAAATTTCAGTTTTGGGTGCTGTAAGAATCCCTTTTTCAACATGGTTTAATAATGAGTATAAGTCTATAACTACTCACTCATGCCTTGGAAAAAGCTGGATTTTCCTCTTCCCAGGAAGAGGAGGTCTTGGCAGCAATAAGAGATTTAACTACTCCTCCAGAATCAAACGAGGAATCATCATCCAAAAACTCCTACGCATGTGAAGGTGAACAAGTATTTGAACAGCAGATTGATGAAGATGAACAGGAGATCGAGGAGGACCACGAGGAGTTGCAGCATGATCTGAGGAGTGAAACTATGCCTACAAAAGCCCTATCGAACAATGGTTTCAAGCGAGAATGAGGTTAGAACAATTTAGTTTTTCTTTTTATTTAGTTAGATCACAGCCACAACAATTAAATTCATTCATCTTTGTATATTTTCATTGTTCATTCATTGGATTGAAAGATAATATATTTGTATTATTGTTGCATGTATGGCTACACTGGCTATTTTATTACACGTAACTGTTTTCTAATTCCCAATTAGCATAGAGTAGGTAGGATTTTATTTCTAGTCTTTGCTTTCAACTAGAAAAAGTATGCTCTCCTCCGTTCTTCGTGCAATCACGAGGATCAGAAAGTAGGATGTTTTCTAAAATTTTCAGGAACGAATAATTAATGTTTTGCAACATGCTTAATTGATTTCATCTTTATTTTGCAATTTATTATCTCCATTTGCTAAAAAAAATTCAATTGTTAAATAAAAATAGTCTGCCATTTCATTTTTAAGCTGAAAAAAACATTGAAACTATAATGCTGAAAAGCAGCTGCAACTCCAAGCTGAAACAACGCAAATCTATTGCATTTTTTTGACATTTTGACTTGTCAAAATTCGCTAAAACACAGTCGGGACAGTCCTATTTTTAGGGATCATAAGGGATTAGTTTTAAAAATGGTTTCTATAAAAAGTATCCATTTAATTCTAGTTTCCAATCCAATTTTAATTCTTCAATTTGGTTCTAAAACGAAAAAGATATGGTCAAAATATTGACTGGGGGTGGAGTAGGCAACTCAAGAACATAGTTGGGACAGTCACATTTTGGGAGACCTAATGGATGAATTTTAAAAACTTGTTTCTAATACATAATATCCTATAAATCTAGTTTACAACACATTTTGAATCATTTGAATTTGATATCGCACGAAGGAGATATGCCAAAAATACTGACTACCTATCCTAAATCTGCACTCTAAAACATATGCTTTCTCAGTTGTTCATTGGATTATTTGACCCATCAATTCTTTCTGTATTCAAAACCTGATTCTATTGGAGATACCTAGATGAATATATTTTCATCTCCAATTGGAATCACATCAATCCATTTTTTAACTAAAACGTTGTACTCAAAATAGTGACCGTTGATCTAGGCTGAAACTCACAAACAACATTAGGATGTAGGTTGTTATTCAGATTATATGATATACAATACCATAGAATTTTTAAAACCTGTTTCTACTGGAAGTATCCCTATGAATCCAATTTCTTTTGGCTTTGGAATCATTCAAATAGGGCATGAAACAAAGAAGTTATTACAAAAACAATGTCAGGTAGTCTACGTCGGCCCAACATGCATCCCAGATAAGAACACCTTGACTTGTGTCTCTATTTACGGGCATATGGAAATGAATTTTGAAAATCCAAGACATGGGTTTTGTGCGTAACATCCTCCTTTACCTAACAATTGAGGAAATCTCCAAACAAAGCCACGATTTGCGATATACAGTTGGTTCTTCAATAGGGTATTTTCCAGATTTGTTGTGGCAGTCGGTTCCAAGCAGTTGAAACAATAAACTCCATTGCTGTGACAATAAAGGCTGACCATAGTTCTCTGAAGGTTGAAAAAAGCTCAGAAAAAGGGTTGAACAAAGAAAAGGCTAAACAAAGCTTAGAAAAATGGTTGATCTTTCTCTAGAAAAACTGTTTATAACACCCAGAACAAGCTTCCATCTAAAAACTGAAATTCATTGATGAATGTCTCTCTGTATGAATATGTGTTGGATCTATGAATTTAGTTTTCATAATCGTGTGTGCATTAAGTAATGATTGAAAACGTTCATTGCGATTTTGCAATTGGCTAACTCTTTTTGTGCACAGGATGGTAAAAGGAAATAATAAAATCTCTGCGGTGTGGCTTTGTTCACTACCAATGATTTTATTTCCGCTCGACTCAAACAAACAAAAAATATGGAGAAAAAGATAATTCCATGCATTTTTAATGAGAATAGCAAGCTGCAAGAATGAATTTGAACTTCTTTTTTTTGCTTGTGAGGTTTGACAGTGCAGCGTATGAATTTATAGTAAAGGTCTATGAAACACATCCATGATTAGCTCTAGAGGCTTGAGACAATCATCTATTATGGAGTGGAGTAGTAGTTCACCAACAGCAGGAGAAGATCGATACTTATGTGGCAAGTATGCATGCATTTTATGTTAACGACGATCTATACAAGATCTAATGGGTGTTGCAGCTCGTTGATGTAGCCTGATATTTAATTTTAAAATCCATAAAAATGCAAAATAAACTAATTTTATCACAGCGTAGCGAGTTTCTTATGTGTCGCAGCCGGTTGTTGTAGTCGTTGGTTGTTGCAGCCGTTGTTGCAGCCAGGTGTTGCAGCCATTGTCGCAGCTAACTGTTGCAGTCGCTATTGCAGCTGATTGTTGCAGCCGCTGTCACAGCTAACTGTTGCATCTCGCTATCACTTCTATTAAAATTTTTAAATTCTCAATGTTAAATGTCCAAGAATGCAGATCAGATAAATTTAATTTTATGTGTTTTTGCCATTATTTTTATTTTATTTTATTTTGGTGTTGTAAAAATAAAACAAAAACAAGAAAAATATATAAAATTATAAAAAATATTTCTTTTGTTTTACATTTTGCAAAAGAAAAAAAAAATTATATATATAAATCACAAAAATTTAAATAATAAGAACAACCCAAACAAAAATAAAGTTGCAAATGGACGTTTTCATTTTTCCTGAAATTGATTTTATGATTAACGCTGAATTGTTTTTCTTAAAGTCACTTTGACAATAATCGTAGATGAAACCAGCATGGGAAACAGGTAATTCTCTTTGCAGCTTATGTACTTCTTTCTGCATGATATGTTTTCTTTTACGAACTTCTCACAATTTTTATGCTAGGTTGCATGAGGATATGCAACCAGATCAGTTGGGGAGGGAGAAATATATTCAATACATATTCACTAATAAGTTTTCATGTAGGATTTTGTACTAAAGTTGTTTTTTTCATGTTTTAGAGACAGTCGCATTTTGCTACTAAAGTGATTTTTCAAAGAAACACAAAAATTTTGAGAAACATGCTTTGATAGAGAGCCTGAAGGAGTTTCTACTCATGATGTTTGCTCATAAACATCATAACGTTGGTTGTTACACAGAAACCATCCATAAACTTGCATCATGATTGTTTATCCCTATTTTTCCTTCAGAGCACCTTCATCATCCATGTCTTGAAGTCCACTTTCCATCGCTTTATCTATCATGACTTCACACATACATATCTTTCTAAGTTGCATACATCCCTTTATCTTTTTCAGTTCATTTTGCCTTTCTAGTTTGCCTTCTGAATAAAACCAACTCCCTTTCCATGACTACATAGCCTTGCCATATCCACTGTTTGACTCTAAGATCTTTTCACTAATAATCCTACCAATATTTTTATACCAACTCGTGTTGACTGATGTGGGATTCCTTAAGGTCCACCTTTCAACAAGTCTTGCCCCATCAAGCTCAGCACCTTATCTGGGATATAGACTAGAGTTCATTATTGAGAACCTGTAGGCTTGCATTCCTTAATGGTAAGTTCTCTCGCTGACAATCATGGGAAGTCATCAATGTCTCTTGATCTTCAGATCTTGCAAGTGGTTCAACATTAGCACATTTATTCACACTTTGCAAGATGTACTTGGGTACCTTGGCACTCATTGACATCACTGGTGAGTTGTCTCGCATTGGTTAACGACATTTATCAATGGCCGGTAATCCAATGATTTCTCTTCATGCTCAACCTCGA
This sequence comes from Pseudotsuga menziesii, assembly GCA_001517045.1. NCBI lineage: Eukaryota > Viridiplantae > Streptophyta > Pinopsida > Pinales > Pinaceae > Pseudotsuga > Pseudotsuga menziesii. Next base: position 161,258 of record LPNX010671794.1, read on the forward strand.
CACATTTATTCGCATGACTAGAATTGTACCACTGGGTTTTGTAGCGGGTGAAGAATATACATTATTTTTCATGAATCCATCAGCAGTTGCAGAAAAATGACTTCAGATCTATGAGTGTACCACAATTCCACTTTCTACCTTCCACATTTTCCATTATTTATCAGCAGCAGTTCATGACTCCATCAGTAGTTGCAGAAACATGACTTTAGATCTATGAGTGTACCATAGTTCCACTTTCTATATTCCACATTTTCCATTATTCATCAGCAACAGTTCAGACTCCTCCACTTCACATTATAGCAGTTCCAGCAGTTATAGCCGCAACATCATTTGCAGTTACATTTTTATCCGGCAGCCGTGACATATTTTCCATTATTTAGCAACAGCAGTTCCAATTCCTTTACTACCCATGACCTAGCAGTTACAGCCACTGTAGCAGTGACACATTCCACGATCCAGCGGCATCAGCTACATTCCTATTGCATCGTTCATCTACTTTTTGGGTAAGTGGGGGTATGCTGTTTTCTAAACTTTAATCATGCAATTCCTTACATGCTAGAAATGAATAATTTGAAAAATTCTCTCACCATGCTCCATTTCTTTCATAGACCATGATAGGTTGCATGAGGACATGCAACCACATTAGTTGGGGAGGGGGAACTATATTCAACACATACTCACTACTATCATTCCATTCTTTTCACCACCATCACCCATTTTTCATCTCATTTACCATTTACGAGCATTTCTTTTCCGACAAATCCTCTATTGCACTTTGCTTCATACACATTGACATACATATTGGCATGATTCATAAAGAAAAGGCTTTCTTATGCACAATGATTCTTTCTATGCACATTAATAGCTTATCATTTTCAGTGAGTGTATGGTTAAATTATTATACAGCTAGAAAACAAATGACAAAATGAATGTTGTTAACACAAGAACCAACGTTATTTATATTCATAGTTTCCACATAAGAACCAACCATAAGGAAAATGTCAGTTGTTACTCATTCATTTCACATCATGAAATGAATGTTGTTAACATAAGAACGAACATTCTTTATATTCATGGTTGTCACACAAGAACCAACCATAAGAAAATGTCAGTTGTTACTCATGTATTCCACACTCCGGAAATATTCATTGTTAGAAAGACATCATCAATAAAAGCCAAAGTTTAGATGCCAAAAGTTCTTGCGAAGAGCCATACATGGTTTCATGAGGACATGCAACAAGTTTAGTTGGGGAGTATGTTGGGATGTAGAAATGTCCCTTTTTCATCCACTTTATCTTCCGCTATTCCTCACATTTCATTGTCCCATTAACTTTTATCATACAATTTCCATACATATATGTGGGTTTCACCTTATTATTTCCACTTTATTTATTTTGAGTATCATAAGTGAATTTATGATTAAATATTAGAAAATTAACATGTTTTTCACTAATATCTCAAAGTATGGATGAGCTTTGTAATGTGTAGGAATGTGTGAAGGATTAATTCAAAAAAAAGACTTCATGTATATCTCCTCCACCATTTCAAGGAGATAGTTATGCAAAAAATATTCCAAGGAGAAGATCATGGAGATTTGGTTGAGAGACGTGTGGAGAATTTGTGAAAGATATGTGGAGGATTTGAAGGGATCAATCTTGTAATAATATGAAAGTAGTTGAGTGGTTGAGTGAATAGTGGATCTCTCATTATGATATGGTTATCTTCTTCTCAAAGAAGTTCATATATAAAAGAGAGTGCTCTCTCTTCATTTGTGAGGGGATATTATCTTAGAATATTTTAGATATTAGATTATCTTATAGAATAGTAGATTGTAGAAGTTAGTCTTGACTTTGTAATATGGAGAAGGGAATTCTTAGCTTTTTTTCATAATCTTGGTTTGATGTTTTCATGATTTATGATTGATTCTTGTGATGTAATTTAATATTGCTTTATGGTTATTGTGAGCTCACATGTGTTGTCTTGTTGCTCTTCATATGTTGTCTTTATTTTATGCAATTTACTTTCAGCCGTGTGTTTCATCTTCCAGCATTAGATTAGCGCTTGCTTGTTTCAGTTTATGGAAGGTTAGATTAGATTAGTCTTAGTTTCATGGTGGGTTAGATTAGCTTAATTTCACTTCAGTCTTGCATATACTTTGCAGGTGCTTCGTAAGACTACGAACCTCGGATTGACAAATTAAATGGCTGGGCAATTACTACAATGGAATTAAAATGACATTAATGCAGCCCAATAGGTACTTCAAATCAGAATGGTCTATAAACATCTTAAAATGACCGCCCAATAGGTAATCCCAAAAATTTTGTAGCGCATATACCATCGTCAAACCTTATCTCTTTGTGGTTCTATAGTTCTTCTTTGCAAATGATATCTTTTGACTAGCGAAAGAAATCGAGTGATCTATATCTCCTTCTCCTAGTTGTGAAAGCACCACTCCCAGCATAATAGAAGATGCATCCACATGAACATGGAACTCCTTGTCCTAATTTGGAAAACTAGTATTGGTACAGAAGCCATCTTAGATTTCAGTGTGTAAAAACTCCCTTAACACTCTTGACTCTATACGAATGTTGCATATTTATTCAACAACTTTTCCATCGTTACCGATGTATGAAGTTGTGATAATACCCTGTGTGCCCCAATGTCGTTATGAGAATATTCACATTCATAGGAGGCGGCAAGCTCAAAATCAACGCAATCTTCACAGGGTCCACCAACAGTCCTGTTGGGCACTGTTTTTGACCCCTTTTTGCCTCTTATATAACTCTCATTTCCTTCATAAAACCTCTATTTTGAGTAGGAAGATTTAAATTCCATCTATAAACCATGGTTAAAGAGGTATAATGTCATTTTCTTATTAATAAATTGAGTTTTGTGATTTTTTAGGCATTTTAACTAGGATTTTTACTTAGACTACGGGATGTACTAACTTCCCGCATTTCCTCCAAGGTTGAGTAATTACAGGACAGCTAGGGGGGAAACGGAAGATCAAGGATGGATCCTTAATGTCCACAGATGGATGAACATCCAACAGTCAGATGAAGTGGCCTGTGCAGATGTCGAGTCAAACAGAGTCAAATGTGGCC
>LPNX010671803.1:0-50508 GCA_001517045.1 Pseudotsuga menziesii
TCATATTATCTAGCGCTTATGGCCTTTAATAAGAATTAGGAAAAACATAATATAAGCCTGAAGTCTGTCGTCTGCCGCTTATATTTAGGGTAGCTCTGGAAAATAAAATATTCTCTTGCAAATAGTGGATGGATGAGGGATTTCTTTAATTGCCCATGAAAATCTTCATCTGCCGAAGTAAGCTGTCTCACAGATCCTAGAGTGAATATTCTATCAGTGGAATACGCTGGCAGCTTAGTGGGTGGATAAGGGGACAAGGCTGCCTCCTCCACTATGTTTTAAAGTAAAACAAAATCTTTTCAACCTTTCCTTGGCCTCCCATAAATTTGTTTAACCATCGCATTGAATTATGACAAGGAAGGCTCAATCCTTTAAAAGGTAAGTGCGCTAGGTTTATGGCTTAAGGTCTCTCAATGGCGGGCGGTAAGAACCTATCTATTGTATGGCAGACACCTCGGGGTAAAAGTGTCTCATAACTAGATCCGCATTTAAATTTGTAATGTTTATTCTTGTTTATTCTTTAGACTGTGCAAAAACCACTGTGTACCCAACCACTCATGACCATATTTTTTTTATAAGAACTACAGATATCGTCGCTATATCGACGGCTTGACGTCGAACTTTGCGACGGTTACTCGTCGATATAGCGACGCTTACTCGTGGAACTTTGCGACGGATACTCGTTGATAAAGCGACGCCTACTCGTCGATATAGCGACGCTTACTCGTGGAACTTTGCGACGCTTACTCGTCGATAAAGCGACGCCTACTCGTCGATATAGCGACGCTTACTCGTGGAACTTTGTGACGCTTACTCGTCGATATAGCGACGTCGTACCGTCGCAGGTTGAATTTTTCATTCTATGAAGGTCCGTCGCAATTGCGACGTATTCCCGTCGCTCTTGCCACGCAATTAACGGGTCGTCGCTATTGCGACGAAATGACTGCCACGGGAAAAAAATGCTTTTCCGTGGCAATATCCACGCTTTTCTGTGGATATTTCCACGTTTTTCCGTGGCAAAATTGATCACTTGTACTAGTGAGGCCAGGGTGTCTCCAATTGGGCGGGTACCACGCTTAATGGTGGAAGTTGAAGGAATGAAGACATACATAGATTTCAATGCTATTGATATTTTCAATGAAGGAAGATCGTATCCCGCATTGTTGGGGATATGATGGCTAACGAAAGTATGGCAGTGATCAATTTCAAGAAGTGTGTGATGAATTTTGAGAACCAGTCAAGGAAGAACCGCGATATCAGAGTCATAGCCCCAATGGATCCAAGCGAAGGAAGAAGGTATGTCGAACCAATCAAGGAAGAAGTTGTAGGAGGATGGGACCATGAATACAACATCTCAAAGGATTATTTCCATCCCACTATAGATGGAGAGTTGGGTTGGTGAAACACCACCTTCGCATCATCCGATTTCGATGATGTGCTGGAAAATTGGCAGAATGGGATACACGAGGTATCAGTTTGGAAGTGTGGGAAAATCACCCAGTCACTACAATGGGTCGCTACGGAGGTTTTTGACCTACTGAGATATGAAGGATTGCTGAATTTGCTTGAGTTTATTGATGAATTTGAAGACAATGTATCAGAACCATAACGACTATTGGCATTGGATTAGGCGTTGATGGCTACTCCAACATGATGGTGGGAGACACATAATAAATCAATAAATGGATGGTTGTTGTGTAGAATATTTATGGAAGTTTGCTTTGGAGAAACAGAGCACTATCCAGCTAAGAAGTATGATGGGTGAAATGATCCCAATGATCATTTGATTGCATGTCAGACCATGTGGGTATCACAACCGAAGGATGAGTGCGTACATGATTTTGTACACACATTGGATGAAATGCAACGACATTGGTATGTAGTAGCCGAGCTCCAGAGGGAGATTATGACCTAGGAGGAACTGACAATCTGTTTTTTTCACACATTGAGTTTTGTGGATGTTGATCCATTTATTCATAGCGTGCTACAACACATCCACGATGTTGTATTGGAGATAGTACCAGTTGCATTCCCTGAGGAGTCGCATGAGGTACTAATGATGTATTCAATGATGGAATGTTATAATGTAACAGGAGGACCTGATGATGGGGATGACCCAAGGAACATCAACATTCCAGATTCAAAAGGAATTCAGAATATCGTGACACCAAAAATGTTGATAGATAAAGTTCAACAACCATTGAATATTTGGAAGGTCAACATTGGGACAAAGGAGGAACTGAAGTTCACCAATATTGGATATTATTGGGATGAAGAGACAATGACGAAGATCACTGGTCTGTTACATGAGTTTCAGGACTTGTTTTCGACCAATTTCTCTTAAATGAAAGGGATTCTTAGTGAATTGGGAAAAATGAAAATCCCATCGAAACCCGACACTAAAGCCGATGAAGCAACGTCTGTATCGCTTGAATCATTAATACAACAAATGAGTAAAGGCTGAACTTGACAGAATGTTGGATGCTAGAATTATTGAACCAGTCGAAGAGTCAAAATGGATTAGTCCAAAGGTTTTGCAAGACAAAAATATAGGTGGGGTACATATTTTTGTCGACCTTTGAAAGCTAAATGATGCATGCCTACACGATCCATTCCCTACGCCATTTATTGACGAAGTATTGGGAGTAAGTGGCTAGGAGATCTACTCTTTCATGGATCAGTTCTTAGGGTATCATGAAATCAAGATTGCGAAGGAAGATCGCCATAAGACGAATTTTGTGACTGAGTGGGGAAGCTTTCACTATACGGTGATTCCATTTGTACTCAAGAAAACACCTACAATATTCTCTAGGATCGTAGTTGCTACATTCAAGGAATTCATTCACAATTTTTTGGCAGTATACATGGATAATTGGACGGTGTATGGGATGGTAAAGGATCACCTCGCAAATATGCTACTAATGTTGGAACGGTGTTGACAACACCAGATCGCACTGAATTCAAAGAAATGCATATTCTATGTGCCATTCAGAATTCTTTTGGGGCACATTGATTATAAGGAATGGATGTTGGTCGATCCATCTAAAATTGCGATAATTGTTAACCTGCCTCCACCAACAAATGTGAAGCATCTTAGAGCAACGTTGGGACATACATGATACTATCACAAGTTCATCAAAGGATATATATGCAACGATCACTACACCGATGGAGAAGCTGTTGAAGAAACATGTGTAATTTGCATGGAGAAACGAGTGTCAAGGGAGGAAAAAAGTAATATTTTCTATAAAATAAGGCTAGCTTCTTTTGACAGTTTGTGTTCTCATTAAGAAGCATTGTGCTACTCTGACTTGGGAGATGTTCCCCTAGTCCAAGATGGGATATATGACCCTGTTATTGAGAGGATGACATAATTAAAACATTTTCATTGAGTTTTATTGCAGGTTTATAAGAAGTCACCAATCAAGTTTGAAGACTAGAAGAAGACAATTCAATCCACATATTGAATCCTCATATTTTTCTTCTTCTTTATTTATATTCTCAATCATTTTGTGAAGAATTCAATAATGTGATGTAATGATGACACCTTAGGGCCTCCCATATGAATTGCATGTATGATTCTATAATAATTTTATCACTTATGAAGTTTTATCAATAAAGGAGTGGGTCTCTCTGCAGTTGTTTCCAAGACCCTTCCTAGATTTGCATAGAAATTGACTAGTCTTCAATATACTCTTAATAAATGAATTTACGCATAATGAATTTGAATTATTTATGTTCCTATATTTATTTAATATCCTAATTAGCATCCTAAAATACTCATATATTCAATTCAATTTCCTTTGAGGTAGTTTATAAGATCCTATATCTAGACTAGCTCAGTTGTCCCAGAGTGATCCTCGCTAGAATTTGCCTCCTAACCTATGAAAAACCATTCCCAAACCTATGGATTCAACCTATTCCAAAATCATGGTTTTATTTTTCATATTATGGGGTTCCTAATATCCTATAAGTATACTTTAACCTTGCTAATGCTCTAAACCTAAATGGTCCCAATACTTTGTGCAAAGGTAACTTGAGATTTTGCAAATCCTTTGAATGAATTCTGATATAATGAACCTATGGTATATTTTCCATGCCATTCATTACCAATTTTCAAATATATTCCTTTAGTGTTTGTTAACTTGTGAATAATCCAATATTGTCTTCAACAAAACTAGTCAATCCCAGTTTATTTCTAGCACCTAGTTTTGAGTTTTTCTGATTGGTTCTTTGAGTTAGAGTTGATATCTCCTAAATTATGATTTTGGGATATTAAAGTGGCATCAAATAATGGTTCTATAAACTTTCTTAGGTTTTCATTAATGATTTCTAAAAAAAAATTAGATCCAAGGAGAAAGAGAGATGTCAAACATGGATGCGAAAGATGAGTTCAAACTTTTTGTCCAAAACATGCTCAAAGGATTACAAGATATATATCATAATATCATTTAGTATGAAGAAAAAACCAGAGAGTTCTTGTCTAATCATCTAGGAAACATGGATGGATAAAGGAAGAGCCTTGGGGGGTTTTTATTTTCAAGAACTAGGCCTCACAATCTCCCTGATGAATTCAGAAGGGAGCCTCTAAGTCAATTAACTCCCACTATGCCCAAATTCACTGATGAGAAAAGACAAGAGTCAAAGTTTTAGAATGGTGATCTTGGTACATTGGAGGACAAGTATATTCAATATCTTACACTGAGTGAATAATATAGAAGAGATATAGCATTCAAATATTTATGTGATATTAAATATAGAACCAATACAATAGGTAGTTTCTGAAACCATAATCAGAATTATGAGTTGAATAATGTTATTTGTAATATTTCTCTACCATACTTTGATGGTTCATCAAAGTGCACTTCTAGTTCATGGATATAGAAGCTAGCCCTAGTTAATGAAGAATACTATGAATGGTATGAAGAAGAAGAAAAAGAGGTCATTTACATATATGGAGTCCTATCTAGAGATGAGGATGGCTATGAAGCAGGAGCACCTGGAGATAAAATTGATAGCATGCCCATAGATTTGATCCAATCAAAGGAAGAAGTGAAGTAGATTGAATCACAAGTTGTAGCTAAGAGTCTCAATATTTAATCCAATGAGGAAGAGCATGCTTGCACCAATATACTCCAAGAAGAATATATTGAGGAACCATGCACAATTGAATACCCAATAGCCCATCATCAGGGTGTTGTCAGTGTGGGAGGTAAAATCACTTATAGTTTCTTTGTTGGTGATCTCAAAATCATTTCAAAGGAGGATGATGTTTTCAATTGTGGTAAGGAATATTTTGGATCAAACCCAAAAGAGGAATATAAATCAGATTTACATTCACCACTTGAGATTCAAAATGAAGTAGAAGGCAAGCCCACACCACTGGGGAGTGAACAAGAAATTTTGGTGGAAGAGAAAGACACCATAGTTCCCCAACATGAAGATGAAATACCAAGGTATTATGTAATTTATTATTTTTCAAAATATTATAATGCTGACCTATATGTTGAGAACGAGATTTGTGTTGTGGATCCATGCCAGAAGAAAGATGATCTTAGGTATCATCCATTGGAAGGAGAAAATTTGGTCGAGGATCCTCATTGTGAGCCACATCATTTGAGTGGATCACTAAATGAGGACCAAGAAAAGCATAGGGAAGCCATGAATAACTTTGTTGAAACCAATTCCTTGGTGACAAGATGTTGTTGGGAAGCTTCTGGAGGAGAGTTAGAGGGAGAATACTTTTTAGAATAGTTCATAGCACTCAAAGAAGCAGTGATCAATATGAAGGAGAGTTACATGAACTTACTTTTAGATAGACACCAACTCCTCATGTTGGCTTAAATGCACCATTTTGAACTCAATAAGGATGTATAAGAGTTTGAATGGATCCATAGTGAATGGAAGGAAACATGTGATTCTTTGAAGAGCACCCAAGAAGCACTTCAAGAGTCAAGTTTGTAGATTGATCTAATTCAAAATGATTTGACAATATCACACCCTCCATCCTATAGGGAAAATTATCATGTGCACATAGTAGGAGATACTTTGGATGTGATGTATGAATATCATGTGGAGAATAAACACCAGGAAGATGCAGATTTGCGGGTGCTTGTGAAGAGCCATGATGAAAAATATTTTGGTCAAGCACTTGTTGGTTTTGAGAACAAGGACGAAGAGTTATTAACTATGGAAAATGTAGTTGAGGACATTCCAACTGAACCAAAAAGAAAATGTGATTATCTATCTATGTATTAGGTAGATAAATATATTACCAAAATGGAGGCACAAGGATGCACAAGTCTTACTCACATCTATAAAAAATTGTTTGACATGCATTCCTTGAAAGAAAGACTTCATCATTTTCCTATATGGAGAAAATACTTAGCTTTGAATAAGGTGGCTGATTACATATCACATAGATCATAAAGCCAAAATGTTTATTTATCCATGGATTAGGTGGATGGATACATATCCAATATCGAGATTCATTGAGGTAAACATTCTTTTTTCTTCAGTGATAAATCTTTTTTTTTACTAATATTGCCTTACCACGTGACCAACAACATGAGTTCCCATGGAAACCATATGATATTTTCATTATTAATATGATCGCATGGGACTCTTATTTTATTTGGTTGGATATACTAGTTGACATGGGGAGTGTTTTCCAAACTCTTACCTTACTTGAAGGGGATTTTGTGCTACCTTCATGGAAATGATATTTCTCTCTAAAGGAGAAGGTTGATTTATTTCCATTTGGATCAAAAGATATGAGTTTTAATTCACTCATGAATGGAATGAAAATATGTATTACAGAGAAGGACACTTATGGTAGTGATTCACTATTGATTTGGTTATGGGATCCTGACATAATTTGGAATGAAAGATTGCTCCAAGTGATTAAGAAGTTAAGTGGATGATGCATAAACCCTGGTATCTTGGCATTCCATGGAGTAACAGAGTGTTTATGATGATATGTAAGTTTGGGAGAATGCATCATATTCAGTGGGATCTAGGAGGGCCATCTAGCCTTCATTTCCAAAAGTTCATCCATGAGGAGCAATGGTTTGATTTCCTACATGGAAAATCATATGGTGGATGGATTCAAGACTTTCCTGATTGGTGGGTTGGGAGTTTTAAGAATTTTTTTGGAGGAGACACTAGGTGATGTAGAGGAGGGAGTAGGAGACACTTCCTTAATATGAGATTCATTTGGGACCCTGGGACCATATTTGTTCTTGATTGTTTCAGATAGAGGACTCATGTAGCAATATGTGGGACATAAACATCTCTCAAGAGGAATAAGATGCATAAGGTTGATGCACCTATGAGTTAACCTCCATACATGAGAAAAGTATATATCAAGAAATTGGGTTCACTCCATCATTTGTGTTTACAGAGAAGGATTCCAAATAAGGCATGGAAGAGGATGCTGCAAAATGTTCACCTTGGTTGTTTAGAATATTCATAGATGGGTGAGGGAGAGGTTTCTATGGAGACGCCTCAATTATGAAGGATTGAATTATGAAAATAATTGTATACCATTCAAACAATATGGAGTGGATCATAGTTAACTTCTACACTCTCTACTACTTCAAGAGTTGGTAAAGAACAATTGTCCAAGTCTTACTTTGATAATTTTCACTCATATTTTGATGCATGATAGTTGTGCTTTAGGAAAGGTAATTGAAACAAACATAATGAACAAGTATTATCCTCTTTTTCATAGGAAAGTAATTTTATCAATGCAATATTATTCCCATCCTAAGTGTTTGAACAAGGGATTGGCCATTCTACATGTTTTATTCAAGTTCAATCCAAAGCTTGCAACACAATTAGCTCTGGATTATTACAAGAGAAAAGTCATTCGTGAATTGATGGTGAAGGATGAAAAATGAAATATTTCCAAAGGAGTCATATATGAAGGAGCTGAAGTTCAAATGGTGTATGCAACAACTTGCAAAGTTTGTGGAAAAGTGTCACAATGTTTCATCATTCATATTTTCCCTTGCTTGAGGACAAGCAAGTTTTGGGAGGGTAGGGATGTCATATCCCCATTTTGGTGACATATGGATGATCTTATTAACTCATTCCATCCCTTTGGGTAAACGAAAAAAATTCACATGCTTGAGATTAATTTTTGAAACAAGGCATTAATTAATTAATAGAAGTCATTTTTATTTCCTAATGTTTGAAATGCACTTTAGATAAGTTTATTTTTCATAAATAAATTTATATATTAATAAAATAAAGTGGATAATGGGCCATCATGGAACATTAGAGGATAAGGTTTGACCAAGAAGAAATCTTGAAAAAGAAGAAAGAAAGGAGAAAACAGTTAAAGTTGGAAAGAAAAAAAAAGGAACCTGGATAAAGCAGTAAATAGCTAGCATAAAGCAGGAAATCAGTACAAAGTAGGAAAGCTCGGGAAAAGAAGAATAAAGTAGAAAAACATGATAAAACAGAAAATTAGGATAAGGCATAAAACCAGGACAAAGAAGACAAAAGCAGAAAAGGAGAATAAAGTAGGAAGAAAATAAAGACAAAGCCAAAAAAGCAAAAAGCAAAAAAGAAAAGCTCCTAAAGCAAAATATTTCTAGTCTAACTCATGAGGGAGAAATTGGTCAAGGTATCTTGAAAAAGAGGCAATATCTTCTATAAAATAATGCTACCACGCCACTTTCACATCTTTTGACAATTTGTGTTTGCATTGAGAATAATTGTGCTACTCTCACTTGGGAGATGTGCCCCTCCTATTGAGAGGATGATGGAATTAAGCCATTTTCATTGATTTTCATTTCAGGTTTTGAAGAAGTCTTCAAGCAAGTTTGAATCTCAGAAGAAGGAAGTTCAAGCCATGGATTGAATCCTTCTATTCTTCTTCTTCTTTCTTTATATTCTCGATCATTATGTGAATAATTCAAGCATGTGAAATAATTATGAATAATTAGGACTCCCATATGAATTTCATGTCTAATTATAGAATATTTGTATCCATTCTAATTTTTATCAATAAAGGAGTTGGTCTCTCTGTAGTTGTTTCCACGACCCTTCCTAGATTTGCATAAAAATTGACTAGTATGCAATAAACTCTCAATAAATGAATCTATGCATAATGAATTCAAATGATTTATGTTCATAGAGTTATTTAATACCCTAATGAACATCCTACAAGACTCAGATATCCAATTTGATAGCCTTTGAGGACGTTTGGAAGACCTTGAATCTAGATTAGCTGAGTTGTCCCAGAGTGATCCTAGCAAGAATTTTCCTCCTAAACTATGTGAAACCATTCCAAAAAAAATGGATTATCCCTATTCAAACATTAGGGTTCTATTTTTCATATGCTGGGGTGTCTAGGATCCTAGAAGTATACTTTAGCCTCGTTGATGCTTGAAACCTAAATGGTCTGAGTGCTTTGTGTAAAGGAAACTTGAGATTGTGAAAATCATTTGAATTATGATATAATTAACCTATGATAAATTTTGAATAAATTTAATGACCTCTTTTCAAATCCATTCCCTAAGTGTTTATGAACTTGTGAAGAATCTAGTATTGTCTTGAGAAAAACTGGTCTATCCCAATACATTTCTAGCACCTAGTTTTGAGTTTTTCTTATTGGTTCCTTGAGTTAGATTTGGTATATCCTAAACGATTATTTGGGGATATTACAATAGAAATCACCTGTAGGCCCAATCAGACACATAATGATTGGAAAAAACTTTAAAATTTAAACCTTCAAGTATGGATCGCACCTGCAGAATAGCCAACAGAGAGATCTAATCACTAGATCATGACTTGCAAACATGCAACACGTGATATAAAGGGATAGATCCCACCAGTCAAGAAAAAATATCATCCCGATTGTGACTTATAGGATCTATAAGAAGTCTTCCAAAAGCAATAACATGGGTTTTATACATGAAAAGTGTGATCTAAGGGTTTAAAATGCTTTGTGTCAAATAGAAACAAGTGATCCAGCACAATATGAGATACAACCTCTTAGACCTGACCTATTGGGTTATGTTATATTATTTGCATGTTTGTTGGGGGCGAGAGGTACTCCTGTTAGTGATGCTCCTTACGATCCTTGTCAACAACTTCACATAGATGGGTTGGAAGGTCATTTCCATTCAGAAATGACCGTTAGGCCATTTACAATATGGAAACAGATGGTAGGCCATTTCCAATGCGAGCACAATGAACCCAATTTTTTGTGTTGTTTTTGACTATTTTGGGGAATTTTCTAAAAATATGTAATTTAATCCTAGTTAAGGTATTGTGCTCTATGAGGGTATTGGGTGTTGTGGAATACCTATATTGTATTGTGGGTTATTCATAATGACAATGAGAAAACTAGGAGGTGTGGCTCCAAGGCTTGCTAGTTATCCCAATTAATGGTTTCCAAGCTAAGTCTCTATGTTTTATGTGTGAATATTGTGGTGGAATCTCTGTTTTTCTTAAATAATTTGTATTTTCTCCTCTACACATGTTTAAAACTTACATGTGGTATCAAATCTTGATTATTGGCATCAAGGGGACGCCTTTGTTGTTGAGAGTTAGAAACGGTTGATAGATATTGGATCTGTGATAAACCTAGGTTCAGTGGGATATTGATAGTGTTTATTTGTGCATTGAAAGAGAATGGAGAGTAGTTCGAGAATTAAGATCGATAAATTTAATGGCCAAAATTTTGAGCTATGGAAGCTCAAAATGGAGGATCTTCTTATAGATCGAGAACAGTGGATTGTTGTGGATCCGTGTACGAAACCCACTGGAACATCACAAGATGATTGGGATAAATTAGAAATAATGGATAGGATTAAAATACAATTATTCTTATCAAACTCTGTGTTGTTGAACATATCTGGTGAAGATAGTGCAGTAAAGGTTTGGGGGGAACTAAGGAGTTTGTATCAATGAAAATCCCGTATGGAAAAAGTTTTTTCTACAAAAGAAACTATTTCATCTCAGAATGGATGAAAATGACACAGTGATAGAGCATCTGAATGTGTACAATAATCTAGTATGTCAGATAACCTCTGTTGGCATTAAAATGGTTGAAGAAGATAAGTGTATTACATTATTGTGTTCTTTGCCAGATTCCTGGGACAACCTAATTGTTGCAATAGGTAGTGCTAGTCAAGCGACCTTAAAATTTAATGAAATAGTATCATTCCTACTATCATAAGATATGAGGTATAAAACCATGGATAAGCATAACATCAATGCCTTGTCCATAAGAGGTCTCCCCCAAGAGAGAAAAAAAAATAAAGGATATGGGGGGAGATCTAAATCCCCAATAAAAGGAATAAGGAAGTGTTGGAAATGTGGTAAAGCCAGGAACTATAAAAAGGATTGAATATCTAAGAATGTTGAGAAAGAGAAGGGATCTGAGGATATCCCTTCCAAGAGGATAATACCTCAGAAGAAGAAGGAGGAGATGTGTACCTAGCTTCTATAGGTAACCATTCAAAACATTATATATGGTTGATTGAGCCAAGTTTGCCATGTCATTTGACACGTCATAGGGAGTGGTTCTGTGAATATGAAAAGTACAATGGAGGAGATGCGTACTTGGGAGATAATTCACCATCCATTATTGGTGTACATGGTAGATTCAATTTGAAACTCAAGGATGGAAGGATTAGAACTCTCTGTAGAGTGCTAGACATTCCAAATCTAGAAAGAAACTTGATATCTGTAAAAAACATGAATGTTGCATGTGTAAATATTGTGTGTGGAGATGATGATGGTTGCAAAATGGTTTGAGGATCAATTGAATTGATGAGGGGAGTTGACTATGGAACTTTGTAAAAACTATTAGGATGTGCCATAATCGATGAATGCAACATTTATGTTGTGCCTGAGGATGGAGGTAAGGATGATAGAACCATGATTGCATTAGGAGGAAAGATGATGCTATGGAATCCAATAATGGGGCATATCGAAGAAAATAGACTTCGGTCATTACAAGGTAAAGGTATGGTTGAAGGTATGATTGATTGCACTCTATATTTTGATTTATGTGAACATTGCATAAATAGAAAACAAAATTGAGTAAGATTTGCATCTGGTGCTACAAAAGCAAAGGGAAATCTAGAGTTAATACATAACGATGTGCTTGGAAATGTGTGCATTCCATCATTAGGTATATTTGTGTATTACATTTAATTTATAAATGATTTATCAAGGAACACATGGATTTATTTCCTTTGAAAGAAATATGAAGTATTTTCTAAGTTTAAAGAATTTAGGGCTCTTGTAGAGAATCAGTCAGAAAATAAAATAAAAGTTTGAGGGTAGATAATAGTGGAGAGTTTTGCAGGAATGAATTGAAGGAATTATTTAAGAAGTGTGGTATAGAA
Organism: Pseudotsuga menziesii; assembly: GCA_001517045.1. Classification (NCBI taxonomy): domain Eukaryota; kingdom Viridiplantae; phylum Streptophyta; class Pinopsida; order Pinales; family Pinaceae; genus Pseudotsuga; species Pseudotsuga menziesii. The sequence goes on from LPNX010671803.1 coordinate 12,372, forward strand.
AGTAAGAAGAATAATCCATACACACCTCAATAGAATGGAGTTGTCGAAAGTATGAATAGGATGTTGATGGAAAAGGCAAAAAGCATGCTAAGCAATGCTAAGATAGGACAATCATTCTAGGTAGAGGAAGTGAAGACATCGTGTTACTTGGTAAATCGATCCCCCACATCAACATTGGTTGAAAAAATGCCACAAGAGGTATGGACTGGTAAGAAACCCTCTATTAAGCATCTGCAATTTTACTGCTATGATGCTTATGTACATGTTCCAAAGGAGAAAAAGAGCAAGTTGGATAACAAAGCTGAAAAAATGTATCTTTATTGGCTATAAAGATGGTATGAAAGGTTATTACCAGATTAAACCATTTGATGTACCAACCAGACATGATTGATCCCCCATGCTCTTCTTCATGCCTATGAGGCGATCCACCACAGTTTGGGTCCTTGAACCACCACCATCGATACCATTCTCGACGACCCTCTACACTGTTAGAAGGACACACAGCCTCTAACTCAAACTCAGACTAATATCAATATGAGCCAGACTTACATACTGCACCATCTAGCCCCATGGATGGTGCAAACCTAGATCCACTTTTCAGACTAGTGATTGGCAGTGAACCCATGTCCATACCTCACACTGCCACCAACACCATTGCACTTGGTCCTAGTAATGCCATGCAGACTGTCCTAACTCAGTTGCCTCCACCTGTACCTACCAGTCAAACTTTCCCACCTATCATACCTGGGGTAAATGGCCCTTCCGCTCACACTGTACCACTTGCCATACCTGGGGGCAGTGGCTCATCCACAGCTGTGCCACAAGAACCCCCAGTTACGCAGGTACATCATACTCCTGTAAACCCCACTACCATTGTCGGTCCTTCCCATATCAACCTGGGGTCTAACCTCCCATTCATGGCACGCCTCAACTTTCCTGACTTGGCCAGGTTAACCAATGACCCTATCTGCCATCAAGCCTTTTGGCCTCCCATGCCAACCAATCTCCCCTCAAACATCCCTAAGTTTGAAGGGAAGGCAGGAGAGTGCCCCTAGAACCATATAATGATGTTTCACCTATGGTGCTCATCAAACAACATTGTAGATGACTCTATTAGACTTATACTTTTCCAACGCACCCTCATAGGTGATGCGACCAAGTGGTACATTGAGCTACCATAATTTAAGTACCCGAAATTCAACTCCTTGGTCTTTATGGTCCTGCAATATTTCCAAATGCCCATCAGTATGATGAAGGGGTGGAAATCTTGCTATCTTGCTGCTAAAACACTGTGACCCACATAACCGACCACATCCATGAGTGGCGACGATGTCGTAGCTTGTGCAAGATCAAGCTTGATGACAGGATCTTCCTTGAATGGTTCTTAAAAACATTGCTGCCACCCATAGCCAAGAACGTTGCCTCTGAACATCCCCAAATAGAGGAAGAGGCCATCTTGAAGGCCCAATAGTTTGACCTCATTTACGCACAATCTGGATACCTCTACACCATCATTCCAGACGCTCCCCGTGCAGGAACCTCCTACAGGGATGCATCGGGGGCATCCCATGCTGCAGATGGCATCATAGGCTTTGTCTCCCATTAATCATAGCATCACCCAACACCACCCATGATGCCACCACACCCAAGAAACACCCCTAGTGTTTCCTACCCAAACCAAGCTCCTAACTATTCAAGAATGATGTCTCAATCTGGAGCCACAACCTCCAATGCACAACTTGTGCCACAGCAGCAAACCCATGCACCTACTTGGCTGGCACAACAAAATTCAGGACAGATGCCCGCATTTGTGGCACCCCCAACCGCCTAAGTCTATTATCCACCACCAATGCAAGCCGCTCAAGCCCCCACTCCAGCTCTGCTATCACCTTTGGGACAAGTGTTTGCATAGCAAAACCATTCCAACCAACTAGCCCCCAACAACCAACAAGGGCAAGCTAGAAACAACCGAGCCAAGAATCAAGGAAACAACCAGCCACAAGGAGGTGGTCAACAACCAAATACTCCCAACAACGTCGGGGTGAACCGATTAGCCCAAAATCCCCAGCAACCCAAAATCCCCAGCAACCAAACGCACCTAGACGCAACGCTTCATTACACATAAATCAACCATGCAAACTATGTGAGGTCTACAGGAACTATACACATGAATGCCCCTTCATGGGGCATTGCCTAGCAGGCCATTCAGAATGAAGTTCAACATGCTACCACTACGAGATCCCCAACTCAACTGAACCCGACACCACCAAGACCTCCACCTATGGTGCTCCAAAACCCATTACCAGTCCAAGGACTGGTAGCAAGCACACCTGCTCCCCAACCCAATCCCACCGCCCCTGCTGCACCTTCGCCAGCAGAAACAAGTGTTCACAACCTACTAACCTTAACAACCTAGGATAAATTACTATGAATCCAACATAGAACCCACTGACCCATCAGCAACATCCATGTCCAAAACAACCAATACACCTCTTCACTTACCCCATTTCCCCCCACATCCCCCCATACGATGGGTTGCCAACAATGCCACGACTAGAGCTTCTGTGAGCTACAGAATCGTTGATGAATTGGCCCAAACACCTATGGTCATGTCCACTCTTGAGGTACTTAAAACTTACCCAACTCAGTGAAAGGCCTTACTAGCCACCCTCAATGTTGTAGACCCCTCTAACTCTAAGTTGATCAAGTTCGACACAGATATTGGAGAGCCCCAGATGCCATCAACTATTGCCCTCCAAATTCCAGTATCCAATCGGAATTCAGTCATACACTAGTGCATCGTCGACGAGGGGGCATCCACATGTGTTATTTCAACCTTAGTCTAGTATAAACTTGGGTTCCCAATCCTGCAACCATCCACCACTACTATGCGGGCTTATGATGGCCATCCCACTAAAGCCCAAGGTATCCTTCCGCACATCCCCATAACATTAGTCAGGAAAACAATACCGATTGACATAGAGGTTGTCAATGCATAGTTTGACTATAACCTTCTCTTGGTAAGAAGTTATATGTATGCCATGAGAGCTATAGCATCCATTATTTTTTGTCTCATGATGTTCCCTCATGACAGGAAAATCATCACGGTTGACCAATTAACTTATCACGATCCACAAGGGCTAACAACACCAGCCAATGTTATCCCTACGGTCGACACTACTGTTGATGACACATCCACCCTCTCATTATCAAATGTGGGCCCTGGGTTGTTTATCGACACTTCCATGACAGATGCCTTCCCCTTCATGTCACCACCACCGACACCAAATGAGACTACGGATTTGTGCATGATCTCATCCAGCACTGTGTTGAGGCCTAGAAATTCGCAGGCAACAACAGTAAGGGATTCTCCCCAGTCAACGTTCCCAACTAGCCCATGACTGTTTGGTATGGGGAATCCGTCCGGTTTGCGGTCCGGCTACCGTAGGTCAAAGTAAAAAAACAAAGGATTTACCGGTTGCGGCCCGGTCCACCGTGTATTTTTGTATTTTTTGACTTAATGAATGATATGCAAGTTCCTAATCAACCATGCAGGGAGATAAGATGCAAGGAGAAGTCACAAAGTGATGCGCAGGTTCTTACCTCTCGTCTTAGCATTCACAAGCATCTAAATCACATACAACAAGAAATTAAAACTACCTACCTAATCTATCCCTAGGGAGCAAGATTATCATTCATTGGTGAGTAATATATTTTGTACATGCATAATGAAAAGTTACAGATAGCTGACACTTCTTTCAAGACACATGAACAATTACAGATTTTTTGAACAACCAGTTAGCCAATTGTTTTATGAACAACTTTCATTACTCACAGTGGAAAACATCACAAAATATACTGAAAATCATTCAACAAGAACATAGGTTCAGGAAGTTAAACACTCTCACAGTTAATGAAACACAGCTGAAAACGAAATAGTTCCTCTTCAACATTGTTCATTTAATCACAATGATGCATTCCACATTTTGCTTTCTCCAGCAGGCAAAAGTTGCAGTTTCTGATTGTAAAATGAAATAGTTCCTCTTACAAGCAAATGGTTTACAAGTTTTTCCCAGGGAAAAAGTCCTCGTCTCAGTTCTACTTTCAAATATTTAAACTATAACTGCAGACCACTTGGGCTTCCCTCCAAACGTATGATCTTTCGGTTTCTCGAATGTTTCATATTCTTCTCTCCATATTTTCTTCGTATGCTCATGATCAGTTGGGTAACTGCTGGACCTTTTCGTCCTTCAAACGTTTCATATTCTTTTATGTTGTCTGTTATGCATTCATGAACTATTTAGTAACTGATAGCTCTTTTGGGTCGGTGCCTTTGTCGCCTTGGTAGTCTGACCAATCCCTTGAGTCCACCTACCAATAAACCAACATGCATCATTCATTGGATTTGCGTTCCAAAACAAAGCAGCAAATTATATTACTGAAATAGCTAATCCATAAGAAAAGACCAGGTGCGCCATCATCATTTTACAAATGCCGACAACACTACCTCGTCCTCCTACGGGCTCATGATAAAAACACCAACTGCAGAAAACAGGAGGAAACCAACATCGGAAGCAAAAGCTCTGCCCAGCCACAACGGCGGAAGAGTAACAACTACGGGCACGCGAGGAAAAAGTCAACACGCATCGGCAGTGGAGCGCTTTTTACTTCGGATGGCTAAATGCTTTAAGAGCCGCAACGGCGGAAGCGAAAAGGTTAGGGACACAAGACCTGAGGGCAGGAAGACTCTCAATCGGAAGTCGAAAGACATTTTACATCAGACACTAAATGGATTTCCTAGCCGCAACGACGAAAGAAGAAAAGGTATGGGCAAGCAACTAAAGACTCACGCATCGGCTGGCGAAGCGTTTTGGACTTCGGGCGCTGAGTTGCTTTGAGAGCCGCAACGGCGGAAATGAAAAGGTAATTGCCTCTGATCAGACATATTTTTGACGCCCAATGTATAAAAAATGATTTAAGTGTTTTGGACAGCTTCTCAAACTCAACAATGGACAGAAACCTGTTATACCTCCGCAACGGTGACCCACAATAAAGAACACTTGGTTCGATCAACAAGCGAAAACAAACTTAGAATCTACGACTCACCATAAATTCCAAACGCAATCAAAATTCAAACCTTGGGCGAGAGTTAAGCTTTTACAATCATCTAAAATTAAAACACGACCAAAACTCAAAGGATCCAACAATTAAAACAATGCAAAATCATGAGGAGGGGACCCAAATTTAAGAAATTTGGGGAGAACAGTTGCAACCACAACACACTGTTGCACCTAAACATCAACGGCAGCCGCAGCCCCAATAGAAGCCACAACATCATCTATAGTCATAGTGCCAATCCCAGCGACAACCATAAGCACACCCCCAAATGCACTCACCAGGGAACTGCTGGGCTCCTTCCCAATCCATACGATTCTCTTCTGTTTTCCCCAGTCTGGTATCGTCAGTAAGCCAGTAATGGCTACCTTAAACTTACCTAACTTCACGTTTGGGATTCTGGTACGGTACCTTGACCCACCATCCCAGCCTCTAATACCCCAAGTTGTGTTGACCCCCGTTCAACCCATTGTGGTTGAATCACATCCCCCACCTTGCCTTCAAAAACCAACCACTACATCTGCACCTACCCTGCCCCACCCAGAAAGGGCCAGGGGCAAGAACGCGAAAGAAACAACCGAACCTTGACAGACTCTGCCATGCACCATGTGCAATGAACAGGACCATGCAACTCAAAACTACCATGAGATTCCCATGATCCGCGCACATTTGGATGTAATGGATACAACAGAAAGCATCCCTATGGTTGAACTCCCAAGTGGACCAACAAAGAAAAACAAGTCGTTGAGAACAAATCATGCTTGCGCCCTTTGCAGATTGTATGGACATTATTCTCACCACTGTCAAGACTTGTCCAAGTTTTGAATGGCCCTAGCCAACCTTCGACAACATGCCCTTGAATCTGATATCACTCTGATTGAAGAAGTTCACCCCCCACCTCCCTCTTTAGACACCATGTCCATCTACATTATGTCTAGTTCCACAAACCCTCTTATCTCTGCGATCATCGACAGTCCATCAGATATGTCTCATCATTTATTTTGCAATTACAAGGAGATACTTAAAGCCTTAACCACTCCAGAATACACTAGGGATGACATGCACCATCACTCGTTCTTCCTCCCTAAAGAACTTGTGTCACAATCTGACCAATTTTCCATTGAAACAAAGGATTTCATTCATGGCAATATCGACTGGTTCAAAAATACCATTCCGACACCAGATGCCTTCGAAGAAGGGAACATTGCCAATACTTCACCAACCATTAAAATCAACATCTCAACCAATCCTGAGGTTATTAAGGAGATCATGTTGGGGGCATCTTGCTCCCCTGAAGAGATCGCTTCCTACAAAGCACTCTTCCAGGAATTTCGTGACATCTTCACCTGGTCCTACACCAAAATGCTTGGGCTGGATCCATCCATTATTGAACACCAAATCGACACATGGCCTGATGTGGTCCTCATGTGTCAAAAGAAATGGCCAATCCATCCCTCCAAAGTTGTCGCGGTCAAAGCCGAAATTGAGAAGCTATGCATAGCCAGCTTCATTTATCCCATTGCTTACAAAACATGGGTTTCAAATCTCGTTCCTATGAATAAAAAAGAGGGTACCATCCACGTTTGTACATACTTCTGCAATCTGAATTGGGCATGTCCCAAAGACAACTTCCCAACACCCTTCATCGATCAGATCATCGATGCATGCGCCAGACATGAGGTATTTTCCTTCATGGACGGCTTTTCCGAATACAACCAAATTCAGATCCAGAAAGAATATCGTTACAAGACTGCGTTTACAACCCCTTGGGGCACATTCATCTATCGTGTAATGCCCTTTGGTATAAATAACATTTGAGCCACCTTCCAGTGTACCATGACGTATTGTTTCCATGACCTAATCCACATCATATTGGTCTACCTAAACGACCTTACCGCTCGATCACAAAAACGAACACACCACATAGATGACTTGTAGCAAGCCTTTTTGCACGCCGCAATTAAAAATTTGCTTGAATCCCCTAAAGTTCATTTTTTTTTGTCCCAGCAGGTCGTCTACTTGGGTTCATCGTATCCCACAAAGGGATAACGGTTGACCCTCTCAAAGTTCAAGCTATCCTTGATCTCCCCATACCATAAAACCTGCACCAACTGAAGAGCCTCCAAGGCAAGGCCAACTTCCTTTGTCGCTTTGTACCAGAGTATGAAACAAAATCCCATGGATTCATACCCTTTCTTCACACCAAAATCCCGTTTGTTTAAGATCAACAAGCACATGAATCATTTGATGCACTCAAACAAGACCGGCTTCCGCACCATTACTTTCTGCACCAGAATTCACCTGATACTTCATTATTTATGTGTCGGCCTCAGAAAATGCCATTGCTAGAGTCTTGGTCCAGGAAGATGACACTTATCAGGATCACATAATCTATTACATCAGTTAGAAGCTGACAAGTCCCCCATTACGATATTCACCCAAGGAAAAACTAGCCCTCGTCGTTGTTTTCTTGGCCCAAAAGTTGCACCAATACATCATTGCAAACCTTATCTGAGGAGTGGATGATTCCAACCCAATGCAGTACCTCTTTAGCTGTCGACTTCTACAAGGTCGCATGGCCAAGTGGGTAGTCATCCTCCAAGAATTCAACTTGGAGTTTGTTTCCCTGAAAATCACAAAGTAACTAGCGCTAGCTGTGCTCATGACAGATCTGCCCCCATTAACCACGTCACCTCCACCCAAGGATGACCTCCCCGATGATTTCCTATTCGTCATATCCACAGAAGACCCATGGTATGGGGGCATCCTTCTATATTTATGCACACAGAAGTTCATAGCCCACTTAAACCACAAAGACAGGGGACACATCCGACATCAAGTCGCTCGTCATCTTCTACTTGGAGATATTTTATATCGTCAAGGAATTGATACCATCTTACATCATTGCCTTACCCATGACGAGGCTGATACAGTTCTTAATGATTGTCATAGTGGAGCCTGCAATGGCCACCTTTTAGGTCTGCAAACCCCCAAAAGATTCTATGTGCCAGCTACTTTTGGCCTACCATCTTTGCTGATTACATAGAGGTAGTCAAACATTGTTGCAGCTGTCAGCTCTTTTCCCCAAAGGCAAGAACCCGCCCTGCACCATTACACCCCGTAGTCACAGTCGATCCCTTTTGCAAATGGGAAATCAACTTCATGACAATCAACCCTACCTCGGCCAATGCTCATAAATATATCATTATGGCGATTGATTACTTCACTAAGTGGGTCGAGGCCATGCCCACGTTTGATTACAAAAGTGAAACAGTGGCACGTTTATTCTTTAACCATGTCATTTTGCGATTTGATGTTCCCAAAAAGTTGGTCTTAGACCATGGTAAACACTTTGAATACGATGTTTGGACTGAGCTTTCAACCATGTTGAAATTCGAACACCAGTACTCATCTTCCTACTACCCCCAGGGAAATGGCCAAGTTGAAGCAGTCAACAAAATCATCAAAACAATGCTCCAAAGGATGGTAGGAAACCATAAAACCAACTGGCGCCACATATTTTTTTTCGCCCTATGGGATTATCACACATCCACAAAAACCGCAACCAGTTTCACCCCTTTCTATTTAGTACACGTCATTGAATCAGTACTCCCTATAGAGTGCCAGATCCCATCACTCCGCCTTGTGGTAGAACTCCTTCTTTACACTTCGCCTTTGGAAGAACGACTCCTCCAACTTGAGAAAACCATAGAAGACCATCGGGCTTCCCTCCAAGCCATTGAAGCAGCGAAAACATGGTCAAAATCCTATTACAACTCCCATGTCCACCCTCGCACCTTTAGCGAAGGTGATATGGTTCTGGTTTATGACCAACCCAATATTAAGTTGGGCAAAGGCAAGTTCGATTCAATGTGGTACGGCCCATATGTCATCCATCATTGCCTCGAAAAAGGGGCATACATTCTTGTTGACTATAATGTACAACTCTTGGAGAACCCCCGTAATGGGCTCTACCTCAAGATATTTTATGCTTAACATCACCAATGAGTCACATATTTTTCCTTTTGGTTTGCATCGCTTTTACCACAAATCAGTGACCCCCTCCAGTAATAGTTCTGCATCTAGTCGCAGTGACTTCATTGTAGAACTCTATTGCATCATTTGCATGTGAGCATGTTGATATGATTCCTACCCCTACACCGCGAGTATCCCACTAGAGGACACAATCCCACATCTGCAGATGCACACAGTATGTCGCATGTATGATCTAGCTACCACCATGCTAGCATACCATCAGGTCCCTAGACCTGTCCTGGAGGTCCAGTCCTCTCTGTATCTCCCTAGTTGCACAATGCTCTTGGGTCAAGAAACAACCTTTAGACTACCTCCCTCCCTATTGATTCCTTGGGCCATTTCCCTGAGTCACGTCGATTTGCGTACCACCATGGAATCACACATTGTACATTGAGCTAGCTCCGTACCCATAGGCCCCATTTGACCTATTTTATTCTTTTCCACATAACTGGGCCATACAGAGTCCGTTTGAGACGTCATTCGCACCATTGGTTTCAGAAATTCTATCCCCCATCTTTCAATGAGACCATTGTCTCATGTTTAATAAGTAATTTTTGGGCCATTTCTTGGAATCTACCTCGGTTTACGTGCCCTTTGCATATAACAGTCTAATCCGTCCATCACAGCTTACGAAGGTTCCCATACCACTTCCTACAGTTCGGATCACATTTGGCAATATAACTGCCCCCAGACCTATGCCTACACCACCGCAACTTATGCGGGATTCCGAACCATTTCCCGAAAGGCACATCATTTTGCACGCATTTGGCACACAACTCATTTTATTATTTGGCACACAACTCTACTTGCACCATGCAATACCATATCACCCTCTCATTTTATTATTTCAGCATATAACTGTCCAATCCATCCACCCCAAGTTGGTACGGGTCAGTCACACAAGACTCTCCTGACCTCTGTCCAAGAGCCACCTCGGTTTGTGTGCCTCTACCACACCAATTCACGTGCCTCTACCATGATCTATCCCGTGCATGTATTGGTATGTTCAAGAGCCACTTGCTCCATCCATACTGCACAGATGACCTTTGGACCACTGTCCATTGTCCCCTCGATGGGTTAACCATACTGGAGTTTCAGTTAAGCTCTTTTATGACTCCTATATTAATATGTCACAGTAATCTAGGGACTAAAACATAGTCTCATAAGAGATTAATAACAATAAGGCTTGAAAATGGTGTAATAGTGCTACAAAATGAGTATCTGCTCTGTATATTCACACAAAGAATGAGTAATACAATACAAGATCATGCTGCAAGCATGAATGACAAAGCAATTATAATTCCCAAGGAGGTCATTCGAATTGAATGAGTGAGCCTAGCTTAACTGAATGTAAGCCACAGTCAACACTCAAGTTAACCATTGATCAAAACCCTAATTGACTCAAATGATCCCTAACTGAAGTCGAAGTGCAATAAATGATTGAGTCTAACTGAAAGTAGGTCAGACACATGTCACAGCAAGCCAACCAACAAGTGGTAGCACATCAATGACTGCAATGAACCTTGATGAGGTTAACTGAAGTGTAACTGAACATCAGAAGTGGTTGGAGGAGCCCCTATTGACTCTAGTTCATTAAATAATCAATAAATAATCAATTTAATGAAGGAAGGCGCCTTCACTAGTCTATTTAGCTTATTGTAACCATCAGTTAGCAATATGGGGCATTAATGACACTCAGATCACCCCCGGAGTGCTCCAATTAACCTCCCCGAATGTAGGAGAATGCTAAGTTAGCCTCCTTGACTGAAGGTAGGCGTGGGTGTGATCTAGCTGATGTCATCTAGTGCTCCTCTGATGTCAATTAAGTCAATAAAATTTAGGATAGTGGTTTAACTAGTCCAAATTGACCAAAATGAGTGTGTAGGGTGGTAAATGTCTCCAACACCCCCCTTAAGCTATACTTAGGAGGAGTAGAAAACATAAAATGCATAAAAATGCTAGGGCCCCGACAACTAAGGCCATAAATCACCCTATACAATACTGAAACTGAAACAATGCTCAAAAACAAACTAAGTGAGGAGAAGAGGGAAAACCCAGTGGGAAAAGCCCCCCCTCAAGATGAACACTGAAAGTAGTCTGATCACCCTGATGGACTCACCCACAATAGTGAACAGAGGTAAGTGAACTTCTTTTCTGAAAAGCTCTTGGTGAAGATGTCTACAATTTGCTCATCAGTTAGGCAGTATTGCAGAATGATGGTCATGTCATGCACTAGCTCCCTGATATAGTGCATGTGGATCTCTACATGCTTGGTCCTCTGCCTGGTAACTGGATTTGTGGATATCTTAATAGCACTTTGATTGTCACAAAAGAGGACAGTGGACAAAGTACTACCAAGATCAAACTCTGAAAGAATGCCTTGCAACCAAACTACTTAGATGCAAGCATTCTCCGCTCCTTGATACTCGGCCTCTGCTAAAGATAATTCTATGGCAGCTTGCTTTTTGCTAGACCAAAAAATGGGGCCACCACTAAACATGAATAAATATTTGGAAGTAGACTTTTGATCAATTGAATCACCCACCCAATCAGAATCTGTGTATCCAACCAGCTCTAGCTCGGAGTCTACAACATAGTGAATGTCGTAGGTCCTGGTTCCCTGAATATACTAGAGGTTCCTCTTGGATTCCTTCCAATGAATATCATAAGGCTTCTGCATGTATCTTGATACATCATTCACGGCATAATAGATATCAGGCCGAGAATGTGTCAAGTACAACAAGCTACCAATCAGCTGTCGATAGATAGTGCAGTCCATGGGAGGTGTGCTTTTTCCTTCTTCAAGGCTGATACCTGAAAGAAAAGGGAATGGTGCAGGCCTACATTCAGCCATGTTAAACTTGACTAACATGTCTGATATGTATTTGGACTGAGTGACCATTATCCCATCAGAATTTTGCTCAATTTCGAGCCCCAAATCACTCATTTCAAAAGCATTGTGGAGAGCAATTTTGATGGCTGAAATAGAAGCAATTGTGCTACCTGTGATCAGTAATTCATCAACATATAAAACAATAATAATCAAATGACCATCATACTACTGTATATACACATTTGGATTTGATCTACACCTTTGGAAGTTTTGCGAGAGAAGGAAGACATCCATCTTGGAATACCACTCTCTTGGGGCTTGTTTTAACCTGTATAGTGACTTATTTAGCTTGCAAACCAAAGATGGATCAGAGATGTATCCCTTAGGCTGCTTCATGTATATCTCCTCATGAATGTCTCCATGTAGAAAGGATGACTTAACATCCATATGATGCACTTCCCAGTGCTTAGATGCTGAAATTGCCCAAACTAGGCGGATGGAGTCCATTTTTGCAACTGGTGCAAAAGTCTCATGGTAGTCCACACCTTGGACCTGAGAGAAACCTTTTTCCACCAAAATTGCCTTATATTTGTAGGTTCTTCCATCAAAATCAACCTTGGTCTAAAACACCCACTTGCATTGAACCAATTTCCTTCCCGAAGGAAGAGAAACTAGCTCCCAAGTAGTGTTTTTCTGAAGAGAATTCATCTCTTCATCCATGGCAACTTGCCATGTCGGATCCTTTCAGGCATGGTAGTATGATTTTGGGTCTAAAATAATCATCAAATAACAAGTTTTGGACAGAAAATTATCAGGACAAGAGAGCGCAATACCTGCTCTTTGGAAATCAGACCGGGCTCTCCTTGGATCATCCGGATTTCCAATGTTATCTCCTGCGGAGGAGAGTGTCTGTTGAGGCCATATGGGAAGATGATTTTGTACTTCAGGTTCTGATTCAGAATCTAATGTTTTCTGTACACTGATATCAAAAATTATAATATCCAAATCAGGGTCATCACCCTCAATTTCATCATCCAAATATTCAGTAGAATAGGAAGGAAATTCAGCAGTTTTCTCCTTCACTAGTTCCACCTCCTGAAGAGGCTCATCGAACTTGACACTCCTTTCGATGATGATCTATTTTGTTTTGATATCTAGAAGCTTGAAACCTTTTTATTCATTAATATACCCAATAAACAGACATTCTATGCTTTGCGGTTGCAAAGCCCTTCTTTTATCAAGTGGAATTCGGGCCCATGCAGTGGACCCAAACACCCGCAGGTTCAACACATCCAGCTTGTGTCCAAAGTATTCTTAGAAAGGGGTCTTCCCTTTCATGGATGAGTGTGGAACTCTGTTCTGAATGTATTCTGCAGCATGCATGGCTTCAGCCCACAAATTTGCAGCCAACTTCTTTGATTCCAACATACAGGTGGTCATCACCTTGAGAGACCGATTCTTCCTTTCTGCTACACCGTTCTGCTGGGGAGTGTAGGGAATTGAATGTTGGACATAAATACCAATTTGGGAGCATATGTGCAGAAACTAATTACTAACATACTCCCCACCATTATCAGATCTCAAGATATTGATCTTAAGCCTAGAGTCATTCTCGATCAAGGCCTTCAGTTCAGTGAATTTTTCACATACTTCAGACTTCTTTTTGAGAATGAAGACCCATGTGTACCTCGAAAAATCATCAATAAAAGTCAGAATATACCTTGATCCATTCATGGATGTGACAGGAATTGGACCACTGATATCAAAATGTATCATCCCCAAGATGCATGTAGCTCGGTTTGCCTTCGCCCGATCGAACTTGTGCTCAGGGTGTTTTCCAACCACACGACCCTTGCAAATTCCAGTGGTTTCCTTGATGACTAGGAGGCCTTCAACCATGGAGTTTTTTTGTAATTGCTGCAAATATTTGAAATTGAGATGGTCAAACCTCTCATGCCATAGCCTACTAACTTCATTTCCATGAGTTAGCAGAGCGGTGGGCTTTGCATCCACCACAAAGTGGGAAAACTCATAGGCTTTTGCATGATGGTTTGCAAGGCCTTTAGCAACAAGTTTCCCAGATGCAAGTTATGTTATCTCAAAATCAATCAGGCTGAAAGATACTCTCTTAGGCACTCATGTATGTGTCATCTGATAGACACTAAGGAGATTTGATGCCAGAGACAGTACATACAAAACATTTGAAAAATAGCCATTCTTAAGATCAACCGTACCTTGTCCTTTTGAAATGATGGTGGAGTCATCTCGCATGTGGATGGGGATGGATTTTTTGGTCTCCAAGGATGAGAAGGAGTCCCTTTCAGCCATCATGTGGTTCGAAGCTCCAAAATTAATCAAGAGTACTTTGGAATTTGAAGTGATTGCCATGAGGCATGACCTCTTTCATGTTGTGGTTCCCGATCTTGTTGATCTCTCCTCCGAAAGCTTTCCAAAAGATTGATGTGATTTCTCTCAAGGAGAGAGGTAGCTTCATCAAGCTTCTTCTTCATGCAGGCATGTCCAAGGTGGAAGCCCTTCCCGCAGTATGAACACTTGACTTTTTTCTTTCCATGATGCCCTTTTCCTTTGTTCTTCTTTGAGCCAGAAGACTCATCATGCTGATGGTTTTCAACTTTAGGCTTAGGAGCTTTGAATTTAGTTTTTGGGTTCTTCTACTGCTTTCCTTTACCCTTCAAATATTTGGGCCCTGAGACATGGAGGGCTTGATCACAGGAAGATCTGATGATCCCCATCTGGACAAGCTTATCATGTTCGCTTGTTAGGGACTAAATGAAGGCATTGAGTGTATGCATCTTCTATCCGGGGGTTGTGAGCTTCCCCGCATGGAATGTAGAGACAAAAACTGAATAATTAGCTCCAATTTTGGAGAGTATGGTGAGGATGAGCTGATCATCCTCCTTCTCCACTTTGCATTACTTCAACAGTAAGACAATGTGCTTGAACTTTGTGAAAAAGTCATTCAAGGTCTCGAAATTGGAAGGCTGGAGAGACATCAATCCATTTTCAAGTTGGTAAACTCTCAAATCATCCTACTTTCCATATAGGGTTTCCAATTTGTCCCAAATTTCCTTTGGAGTCTTCAATCCCGAAAGATGGAAAATAAGATCCCGGGAAACAGAGAGGCACAAGAATCTGAATGCTTCATCCTTCTTGTTCAAGAATCTAGCTTTGTCTTTCACAGAATCAGGCTCTTCTTCAGTGTCCATAGTGACCCTATAGAGTCCTCTGGCACATATCTGGATCTCCATTTCTCCTTTCCATGAGTGGGAATTGAACGGAGTCAAAACATCTACAGAAGAAGCCATCTGAATTTGTTGGAGTGAATGCTTTCACCTGTTAAAAACTTGAAAATCACAAAAAAAGGGAAATGTAAGGTTAGACAGCCTACACATTTTAGGCTTTCATCACACCCAGCATAGTCAATCAAGCAAGCTTGATCAACAAGTTCCTTACTTGGGATATTAAGTGGTAAGCCTTGGCTTCTGGTGCAGTGCTGGATTTTTGAGCTATTGCTCAATTTTCATGCAAGATCTATCAAAAACCTTGTTTTTGAGAGATCTGGGCTTCATCTCACCATGAGCTCTGATACCATATTAATCTGTCACAGTAATCTAGGGACTAAAACATAGTCTCATAAGAGATTAATAACAATAAGGCATGAAAATGGTGTAATAGTGCTACAAAATGAGTAGTCGCTCTGTATATTCACACAAAGAATGAGTAATACAATACAAGATCATGCTGCAAGTATGAATGATAAAGAAATTTGAATTCCCAATGAGGTCATTCAAATTGAATGAGTGAGTCTAGCTTTACTGAATGTAAGCCACAGTCAACACTCAAGTTAACCACTGATCAAAACCCTGAAGTCGAAGTGCAATAAATGACTAAGTCTAACTGAAAGTAGGTTAGACACATGTCACATCAATCCAACCAACAAGTGGTAGTGCATCAATGACTCCAATGAACCCTGATGAGGTTAACTGAAGTGTAACTGAACATCAGAAGTGGTTGGAAGCGCCCCTCTTAACTCTAGTTCATTAAATAATCAATAAATAATCAATTTAATGAAGGAAGGTGCCTTCACTGATCTGTTTAACTGATTGTAACCATCAATTAGCAATATGGGGCATTAATGACACTCATATCACCCCCTGATTGCTCCAGTTAGCCTCCCCGAATGTAGGAGAAGGCTAAGTTAGCCTCCTTGACTGAAGGTAGGCATGGGTGTGATCTAGTTGATGTCATCTAGTGCTCCTATGATGTCAATTAAGTGAATAAAACTTAGGATAGTGGTTTAACTAGGCCAAATTGACCAAAATGAGTGTGTATAGTGGTAAATGTCTCCAACATCCTAAAAGAATGAAAATATTGCCGAGTGCATTTGCTTCCTCTCCTGCTTGTTAAAGTATCAGAAATGACGTCTACATAGCTTCATTTATCTCCTTTTGCAAACCATGTAGACTACCATATGAAAAGGACCACCTTAGCACATTCAAGACAAGATCGTTCCCCTATGCATCCTTTTATGCTTTGTCGGATAGAGGGGACGAACTTTACGAAAAAGCTCAGCATGGGTTGTCATTAAGCTCTTTTCCAGCCTTCTCATCAAGAAAAGATCGTTGAGAAAACTTGGTTTTGTTCATGCTCATAAAATTATTTGAATTACCACCCAGTCAGTATAGGTTTAACCTTTTCTGGCTTGATTGGACTACCAATAGTAAAGAAGTCTCCCATCCCCCTCAAAGGATGGGTGAGCTCTCCTGTGCACACTTTTAACCTTTTTCAGGCATAGGAGACTATCGATGAAAAAGAGACCCCACTAGAGTCTTTTTCATGCTTTTAGACTCTCTAAAATTGAAAGCACCATCGATCATTTACTTTCTGGGCTCAGAAAAAAATCCACGAGATCATACCATAGCCACATATAACAATTCGGCAGCACTCCCACTTTGGGTCTCCTTTGTTCAAAGTATTTTTCAATGTGTCTTCCTTGGATCCCATCAATACCAAAAGTATCTACCTCCCCCAAGAATTTCCCATCTGCAGTTACATTCCTGGAATAATGGCTATGATCCCCCTCCCTTGATTGAGTTTCATTTGCTACTAGGTCAGCCCTGCCATCGTGCTCTGAACAAAGGAAGTTTGAGTCCCCTATGATTCCCTACCCCTATTCCCTATTTCAATGTGTCAGTCCCTAGATTGTCTCACACCTTTGGTTATCTCCCTCGTGCTTCTGGTCAAGGAAACACCATTTCCTTGGTCAGCTACAGGTATCCCTTTGTCGACGACAACACATATATTCCAGAGGATAGACCCAGAGGTCCCTGTATCCTAGTTTCATTAACCTCATTGATGAGTTCCTTGGACCACTTGAGAGGAGTCCTTAGTGCCTCTCAGGATGGTTGTGTCTCACGTGCTCGACTCCAGCTACATCATCGCACCGTTGAGATTCATACAGGGTATTGGTCCATGCAGTATTTGGTCAAAGACCCCAGATGTCACTTGACTCTAGCACACTAATGAGTCTATTGAGGGACCCAAACAGTTTCATGTCCCTTATGATTTATGGTTTGCATTGGAGACAATGTTCAGAATCCCCAAAGTAGTACTTCGGTATAGATTCATGATTGATGTAGCATATTGTACCACAGAGACTCTGACTCTCCGTCAGTGAGTCCCTACAGTTATGTGCACTTCTAGATGCAGTAGATCATCGGTTGTGAAGATATAACATTCCTTAAGAATGCCACGAGTCTGATATGTTAGTTCTTCATATCATTATTGTATTCATCCTCTCAATGAGGCCACCACTATGTAACATGTGTTGTATATGATCTGCTCTTGCATTTGAGAGCATAGATCGCAGTATTCTTTTGACATGGTTATGAGCATGGTCACACATTATTTGTATCTCACCCATTGATTGGAACCATATTAATACAAAAAACAAAAGCCACCATGTCCCAGCCCAAGAAGTACCACCTCTCCCCAGAAAATCCTATGATGTTCGTCGGCCATACGATGAGCTCCTACACTCACACATTAGGGGGCAATCTATTAGCCCAAAAATCACCCAGGTCACTCTACATGACCTACACCACAGAGACGTCCATGTCATTTCCCTTATTTGATCCCCACACCCTTTTAAAGGCTCAAAAAATACAAAAAGGGCTTTAAAACCCCTAAAAAGAGCCTAAATAGCTCTCAAAGGGGCTAAAACCTCCAAAAAAGGGCTAAAACCCCTAAAAGGAGCTTAGAAACCCTAAAGGAGCTAAATAATGGACGAAAGGGACTTAAAGCCCTAAAAAGGGGATAAAGCCTTGACCAAGGGCTTAAAACCCTAAAAACTCAAGAAAATGCTATAAATACAAGGGTGGGGTCACTCTCAAACCATTCCTCATTTTCCTACTGTTACTCTGCCAGTGTGATTGCCTTGAGACCCATCTCTCTCAAGCCATTCACCCCTCTTGCTCACTTGCTCCATCATCCAAATCCCATTCCATAGAGAGGTAGCTTCCTACTAGGGCATGGTGGCCCATTTCATAAAAACCAGAAGGTATAATGTGTGTTTCTTATTATTAGCTTAGTTTTTTGCAAACATTTTGATTGTAGGGTTGTTATTTGTTCATTTTTGTAACACGTTTTTTGCAAGGTTTTGTATGGTTCACTAACCCTTTCCTGCAGGTTTCTCTTCCATCCACAAAGACCCTATCCTTTTGTCCTATAGATAGAATATAGTTGTTTCTGCTCGTAGCTAGGGTGAAATCCCAAATACAATAATGTTCCCAACTTCCTCAACCAGCTCAACCTGTGTAACTCCTCTCATTCATGAAGTATAAATAAAGGGTAAGGGTTGAGGCTAAGGGACATCAAATGGAGAGCAAGGTTATGCTTGTGGAATGCCCTTGGATATCTTGGAGCAGCAGAACTCAGTTCCTTGGCTAGTAGAGGGGGAATTTTGATTAGATATTGGTTGTAATATTTCATCACTTGTTTATCAATAAAGAGAGACTTTCTTCCAATTGGAGCAATAGTATTCTTATGTGTTATGATTTTTGAATTGTCTTGTTGTCTTATTGCAATCATAGTGTTTCATTAATCTCTTATATAACATCTAAGATATTGTAGGAAGGTATATCTCTTTGTAGGTGTGAATATCCCTTTAAGCTGTTGGAGCATTTGGATTGAAGAAGAAATCGAGGACCAGCCTCCATAAACAAGGTACACCAACTTTCTTCCCTATTTCTCTATCAAATTCTCAAATGGTTGAATGTCTACAAGTTTATTTGGTATGTTTGTAACCCCAGACCCTAGGTTATAAGGTTTTATTTCCCTTAAAAAAATGATTTGCAAGTTGATATGCATGTTATGACACCTTTTTCCCATCTATTTGATACTTAGAAGACTATACAACTCCCATGACTCCTCAGTTGGTAAACTAGACAATTCCATGGTTTCATATACTGTATCACTTGTGAAAGTTGTTATCATGTCTTTGTTTTCTGCCATTGGTTGTTTTTCTTTATCATTGGCTATAAGTGGGCTGCTATTAAAAACATTTGGGTCTGATATAACTTTTATTAGTTCTAATTTTAGATCCTTGCGCTCACCATATTTTCCCAATTATCAATGTAGACTAATTGAACCTAGTTTTCCTACTGTAACTCAACTAGATTTTGGAGCCACTATACCTTGGTTTCTTTCTGCTCTATATGACTTAATTTATTATATATCAGAGCCTCATAAGATCTATTACATAATTAGAAAGGTTTTACATCAGTTTGGGAAAAAATTTCATGATCGGGATCACAATTTTGTAGCTACACTAGAAATTGTTTGTGCCTTTTGATTTCATTGATATTCTTTTGTTAGGAAAAGATTGCACAGATCTCTTTTCCATATCTGATTTACGTTTATATCTGATATTTTATGTTGTCACATAAAATACCACTCATATGATGCTACTTCATCACCATAAGATGAGCTACAAGGAGCTTCTCCTCACGCTTTTTGCCTACACAACATTGAAAACCTAATACATGGTCAAGAAATCTACAACAACTCTACAATTTTTTCACCAAGAACCAGTACATCTAGTTGATTCAAGTTAAGAACAAAGACAGAGTGAATATATTCATTTAAATTTTATGCCATGTACATTTTTTAGGAAGGATTTTCCCCATGCGGTTTTTCCTTTTCCCTCAATTTTTCATGGACAAATAAAGTTTTTCATTTTAGATTGTAATGGGTGAACTTTGGTCTTAGTTACCAGGGCCCAGGTCATCCAAAGTTAGGATTAAATGGGGGTGTTAGGATTATTATTAATCCTCCCTTTGTCTCCTTGTCCGTTTATAGTTTATTAGATCATCATTCCTAACTTAGGAGTCATTTACTTAAGTTTGGTTTCATTGGGTCCACCAGAGGCTTTGTGTTATAAAGTGCCACTGGGTCCACTGGTACCAACCTCTAGAGTGTGTGAAACACATAGATAGTTTATCTACCACTTACTGCATGTGCATGCATGAGCTTATGTTCCTCTAATACCAATCCCTACATTTTAGGAGCCACTCTAAGTGCCACCAGTAGCCTACATCAGTTGGTTGTGGTAGGTAAGTAGTTATGCTAAGTTAACCTCCAGTTACATTCAGTTAGATGTATTTTAGTTTAGTTAGTGCTAGTTTTACATGGATGCATGAGGTTAGGCGCCTTTTCTCACCTAACTCATCAATTTAATTGGTTTAACTAGTTTTAACTGATTATTAATTGAATTAGACATGTGCAGTTAGACTAGTGAGCTCTGACAATGATTTAAGACACTTCTAGCTAGCCAGTCAGCCATGTTTAGTTGGTAGATTCGAATCCTATCCACATGATTAGAGTTCTATTTATTGTAACACCATTGTATTATTGAATATAGAAAATGAAAGGTTTCTAATATTGTTCTTCATTAATTATTCTCAATATTTTCTTGTGTAATCTATGTGAAGATTGTTTTTGGCCCAAGATCTGCCTGCTAGAATATAATAAGAGAGAGAATCACATCATCCTATTGAGAAAAACAAGTTCTTGAACCAATTGGATGAAGATTTTGGATTCCTTTGTGCTCACACCTCTAGAGATCTCCTCTTTCATATTTAGGGATTGAATACTCCCAAAGAAGCTTGGGAGAAGCTTGAATTCTTATTTCTAAAACAATATGAGCTTCAGGGACACATCTTGGAGAACAAGCTAATATCATTGCATCCCAGCAGTTTCAAAACTATCGAACATTTTTTCACAAAATTCAAGTCTTTAGCACTACAATGTAAGAAATATGGAATAGAGAGGAACAATGAGCAGCTTGTACTCTCTGTTCTCAGAAAAATTAGTTATGAGTACTCTGTCTTCGTCTCTACCTTTCATTCTGGAAGAGATTCCATCCCTAATTGGAAGATGCCTTCACTTGATGGTTTTCTCGAGTCTTTAATGCATGAGAAGGATAAGTTGGTCCAAATGGGATTCCTCCAAACTTCCAAGAACCATTCTCTTCTAATGTTGGACTCAAGCAATGTGAAAGCTAAAGGAAAGCACAAGGGGAATGATCCTAAATCCTTTGATTCGAATCCAAAAGAAAATCAGAAATATTCCACTGGATCCTCGGGTTCCAGAAAATAAAACACTAGATCTTCATATTGTATGAGATGCTTTCATCCAGAAAGTCAGTGCATGAAGAAGACCCTCGACCAGTTGAAAGCACTCCTTGAACAGAACAATAAATCCCTTCCACAAGGTACAGAGATGTCTAATGTTAGAGAAAATACTAGAGAATTTGATAGGTTCCATGCCTTGAAGGCAAGCTTCAATCCAACAAAGGATTACTTGATAGATTCTAGATCATCCAACCACACGGTTGCCTCTAGGGAATCCTTCACCACTCTCACTCTATCAGGAGGACCTAGCACTAATATGGGATGTGACTTCCAAATCCCAGCTACTATGAGAGGTTCTATTAAAATCCAGCATGATGAGTTCAAGGATGCACTCAATTTTCCCTCTTCTACAGCAAAGCTAGTTGTTCAAGATGAAGAAGAAGCAGAATCTTCGACACAGTCAATTCGAATTAAAGAAAGTCTCCTTGGAGTGACTCCTTCTCCTGATGATCCAGAAGTTGAGATCTATGATATCTCATATTATCATATAGCTGATCTAGAAGAATACATTTGAATCTCTGTTATTGAGGAAAACCTCTCCTTCCACTCTATGCAAAAATTCTCGAGTGATTCTTCTATTTTAAATTATGTGCATAGTTTACCAATGATTGTTTCGGAAAATGAAGAGGAATTTGATTTCTCTATCTCTAACGATGTTGTTGGTGTGTATAAAAGTAATAATTTGGATATTTTGGAAATAAAATCATATTTTATGAGTGATCCATTCACTCCCATTGATCTTGAGCTTCCATGAAATTCCTACATGATTGAATGCACCAATACTCAGAGTTTTGATGAAGGACAAAATTGTGTATCTACCATCTCGGTGGAGAATGTGGATTTGTTCCACACTCTTGGATCTGCTATGAACTTATTTGTATCTGATGTGATCTTATTTGGTTCCAATTTTAAGTTTCTAGAGATTCCAATAATGCTTGTAGATGTTCTCATCAATTTTGGTGTGAAAAATCAAGTACAGCAAGTCTCCTTCAAAATTCCTACTCAAGATTTGATGTTAGTTTTATATTATGAGTTTGTTGATATTATATTTTTTGAATCATTGGTTTTTTAGAATCTATATCATATTATGGAGGTCAAGCATTCGCTCTCCATAGTCCTAGGGCTTCTCTACCTTTCTATTTGATCACATGCTCATATCCTCACTGAACTAGTAAAGATGGACACATTTTGCATTCACCTGGACACTTGATCCTAACACTCAGAACTGATTTTACCTCACATGGTTTGATTTCCAAGGCTGTAATATATCAGTTGCTTGGGATCCTCACATGGTTCGAATTCTCAAGAGATTTTTCTCTCTCATCAGTTGATCTCAGTTTCTCTACATGGGTCCAGTTTTCATCTTGCAGTTGTCTATGTTCCTAATTTAGTTGAGCACTTTCTTCTTCTTCCAAAGAGGAAAATTCCTCCAGACATAGGCATTAGTTTGGAGAGGTTCACATGCACAGCTTCAGGATGTTGTTGCATAGAAGAACCATACTGCTACATAGTGTTGCAAATTGCAGCATATTTTTTGGAAGTTATTTCCCAAAGAGGAAAATTTTTCTCCCAAGAATAGCTTGTATTTCATGTTCCTGCTTCTTTTGAGGGGGGGGTTCCCATGATTTTTTCCCCTATTTCCTCGATTTATTAAGCAACAATTTTGAATTCTTTTATATTGTAATTGGGTCACTTTTGGCCTTGTTTCCAAGGTCCATAGTTGTCCAAGTTAGGATTAAGGGAGGTTGTTAGGATTTATAATCCTCCCTTGTCCATACTTGTATATTAGATTATATTTTCCTAACTTAGGAGTCATTAATTAATATTGGGTCCACTAGTACCATTGGGTCCACTTGGGCTAATAGGGCTACCAGTACCAGTCACTAGAGTGTGGGGAACACAAATAGAGGTTAACTACAACTAAGTGCACCTTCATGCATCATTTTATGTGCCTCTGAGACAAATTCCTACAATTTAGGAGCCACTGGGAGTGCCACCACCAACCTCCTTCGGTTATTGGTAGCTGGTAACTAGTTAATCTAAGTTATGATTCAGTTAGATGTCCTCCAATCCAGTTAGCACCATTCTTGCATGGATGCATGTGGGAAGGCACCTATTCTCACCTGCTTCTCACTTACCACATCAGTTTAACTAGTTTAACTGATATTAACTGATTGAGAGACTGAATTAGACATCTAGAGTTAGACTAGTGAACTCCAATAGTGATTTAGACACTTCTAGTTATCCATGCAGTCAGATTGAGTTGGTAGAGATATCCACATTATTTGAATGTTCCTTTATGTCACACAGTTGTATACTGTTGGGATTAATGAAGATAATACTGTAATTTTACTGAGCAATTATTATCCATTTTCTATGAAATTTGTCTTGTTCAGTGTGTATTTTTCATTCCAATCCACTACACAATAATACAATTCAATTACACGCATTGCTTGAAGATCAATGGAAAAATAATTTAACACTTGCAGGGCATGCCCTTGATAATGATGTATCCATTTTTACGAATGGTGCCTTCCTACTGGTGATAGGTTGTGGAAGATCCCAATAAAATGGGTGTCCTTTACTTTACTATCTAAAGTCTATATATAATCAATTGTAGATCAGGATACATTAGTTTAAGAGACAAAGACTCAAAGTTTACAAATCACATATTATTCAAAATCTAATCTACATGGTTATGCTATATAGTCAATATATCACACCCTTTTCCACATCTTATTCCACCTTGTTAATGAATCTGTCACCCTTTGTTAGATCCAAAGTTTGCACTACCATGTAGCCTACATTTTCAAATGGCATTCATTATCGTTTATCTTAATTTAAAGTAAGCACACACATAAACCATATTTGATCTGGGTAAATAGTTGTTCATCGAAAGGGAGCCCGAGATAATCCTTTGTGTTTCCATTATCATCCAGCAGACTCACAATTCCATCCCCAGATATGTCAATCAACTAAAAATTAGTGTGATTAACATGAGGGACATCACTATTATGAGAAGATGGTATTATATGATAACATTGCAACTTTTCTATTTCTATCCCTTGCATGAATAATTCCAAATTGAACTTAATTGCATTGTGAAGTACTCTTTTTTATGAGCTACACATAACTATAGCAAATATAGTGGATCCTTCCAATGTGGCTCAAGACCCACAACTCCAACATATGTGATATATAAGCTTCCACCCTTGTGACAATGTTGGTGTCTATGTATGAGAAACGTCTGGGTCCACCACAAAGAGATATAGGATTTATATAGTGATGGAAATGCTCAACATGGATTGTGTTAAGTGCATTCTACATCAAACACATGTGTATTACATTGTTTTTTGAACACCTAACAACTATCTTACTTCTATTAACTTGTGAGGTTAGACCAAAAGTGTTTTCACATATCTAGGATAACACTTGGTCTCCTAGCCCCTTGATAATGCTTGATGGATGCATGGATGACTTGATTTGACTGGATGCTTGACTATTCATAGAGCACTAGAGCAATGCAGTTGTCTAGGGAGTTGTTATTAGACATGATGACTAACATGTTGGGAGCACACAATGGTGGAGTCAATTGCTTGATTAGGAAATGCGCCTACATAGGATATGAAGTGTGCTTTGATGTCCAAACTTTCTATACTTGAATATTTGTGTTTTAAAGTATGGTGTGATGATGTTTGAAAAGTTTTTAGTGGTACTTAGATATGTTGATTTAACATAAGAATGAATGTATTTTATTGAGGGGTTTGATTAGTAAATAGAAGCGATGAAAGAAGGATTTGTGACTATAGAAAATCTATAGATTATAATTTGTTTTCCTATATGATATATGTTGGGAATAGTGCCCTTAAGACTGGAAACATAATTTTATTCAAATTAATTTATTAGTTGTTTATTTTCTTGGATTGTCATATGTATTTGGTTGAACATAACTGAAATATATACTGATGTAATTTATATTTTATGAAAAGGAAAACATTAGGAAAGGTTTTGTCTAAGAAATTAATATTTGGAGGTGTGTTAAGCCCAAATTTTCAATCCCATTTGCACACAAGAAAAGAGAGAGAACCAAAAAAATAAGGGTGTATATTTGTGTCAATTTACAAGGAGAGAGGTCATAAAATAGGTTGGTAAACATTGGAAAATAATTTGATAAAGAAGTTAGGGTTTTAAATATCTAATACATGCAACAACAAAGGCACCAAATGAGAAGATTTTCCTAGCATTATCTCTTAATAAAAAGGAACAGAGGTTAATGCAAGTTGTTGAAATTCAATTTGAATAATCTCATTTGATGTTGTTTATTAGTTCACTCGTGTTGAGTCAATTCTTGGATCAACACATTCTAGTAATCACTAACGGGAAGGATTGGTTTCAATGCCTAACCTAGATAATTCTTGGAATGGAAATATTGATATTATGTTCCTTACACTATTTCAAAAAAAGGTTAAGGGATATAACAATAAGGATATGTAGCATATCATTAGAGAATCACATTGGCTTAGGACTAGCCATATGTCTAATACTTAGCCTATCCAATTTTAAGCATGGTATTATCATGTATATGTAGGTATGAGGGATGAAGCTAAATATGGATTGAGTTCAACCTTATGGAACGTATAAAATCATATCACTTAAACATCACAAAGTGGGATAGTTTTGAGTAAATTCCCACTCTAGGGTTGGTTTGGAAAGATCCTTCACATGGAATTATAGAATTATTTTCAATTTGATATTTTGTATTATTGTTTGGCCAAATTACATTGAATATGATGCACAAACCTCTAAAGATGATGCATCATCTTCATAGGTTATTTAGAGGTGAAATAACCTCTAAAGATGATGTTCATTTATTTCTTGAATTATGTTCATGTGGTTTCCTAAAGATGTTTTGTCACAACTGATGTTATGACACTTGATAATTATTTATCTCACTCGATGGAATGTTAATATAGGACGTACTACCAAACAAGTACTTGTCATATATATCCTCGTCAAGCAAGGGAAGTTTAGGTAGAATCGAGGAAAGTAGGACATCTAGTATGTATAACGAGCATAGATCTACTAGAGTTGAAAAGATCAGAATAAAATTCAATAGACGATTCATATATTTTCTTGATAAAGGGGGGTCATGTTCTTATGTTGATGAGAGCATAGGCGATATCAAGGTTCCCTTGAGGTACAAACATCTAGTGAAATAATGGGTACCTAGGGGTCTTCCTCATATCAACATTGATTTTTGTGTCGATGAAAGGATATATCGCATTTCTCCATCGTCATTGCATGGTTTGGGGATATTTTCCATGGTTGGAATGAAGGTATAAGATGGTATATTAATTGAATTGATTGATTATGTCGGACCCTATTACAACTACATAGATTGGATATGCCTATTCCAATATACAAAAAGTATGTAAAGATATGACATAGTTGCAAATTATATACAACTAAAAGACAATGATCAGAACAAAGGTGTATCAATGTATATTGATGGAAGGCTAAAAGTAGTGGTGAATATTACAGGGTTTATAAATAGTACATGACCCACAACAACACATAACCAACCCAATTGCATATTTGAGGGGCGTGAAGGAAATTGTGTATTCATATGTGCTTTAAAATCAATAGCTACAAGGAAAGAGTTGTTGATTGACTACAATTTGAATCGAAAATATACTATTTTACCCAACCTATAAGCAATGACTCTTATATTGTGTATTTAACGTTACTATAAAATGTTTCCATGTGTTATGTCAGTAAACTCAACGTCAAAATAATTCATGGTTCTTAAAAAACTCTAGTTTTGTTTTCGTTGAAACATAGTTGATTTGACTTTCATTCATTATAGATCCAAAGTTGTTTGTATTTTGAATTAATATGAATATTGTGTTTTTGTTTGATTTTTTATACAAATATAAGGAGAAAAATTAATAATAGACAAAATGCATAGATTCTTGATCATTTCATATTTGCATAACTAATTTATGAATGTGCTCATAACTAATTTGTGTGGAATGGTGGATGCAATATGTACATTATTATGTATGCTTCCATGTTGATCAACAAGGAGACAAGGGGAAGGCACTAGCATCAGAGAAGTCCACAGATTCTATTGAGGAAGTGTCAAGTGAAGATGAAATTTTTTGTCGACAAACATTATGCACACAGTTAAGAAGCTTTTAATAATAAAAAAGGAATTCACTTCTTTATTATTAACTCAACCAAAGACACGAGACATAAGAGATATAATGGATACCTTCATGCATGAGATTCGTGAGCTTGGGGTAAGCAACATCTTCAAATATCCCATTTATTTTTTTAATTATTCATGATTATAATTATATTATCGCTTCGTAACAAAACTCTTTGTTTTATAGGGGTTTTTGGAGGCGTAGGGTGATCCTTATTATGCAATGACTAGTGGGTTCGATGCATGTAGCAGCGACATTTCTTTGTCTGCGACTAGCATGACTAGTACACCAGTCACTCTCTATCCCTGATGCCACTAGTAGTACACCCCGGTCTAAACATCACACGTCAAGATCTTCAATGATGTAGTGGATGCAGATCCTAATTCCATGGCATATTGTGAAGGAAGCTTTCCTGGAGCTACATGTGTTACTAGCACGAGAAAATTAAAGGTTTTGTTTTTCATATATGATAACAAAATCCCCATGAAATATAATAAGCTTACAGGTATTTAAGATGTGTTTTCAATATTATGTATAATCCAATTGAAATTTACATATAATTATTAATTATTTCAAACTAATGATAATATCGTTTCTAGGAAACGATGTATTTTATTGACCCATCAATTATCTTGCCTTGGATATATTTGGGCCCACCATACGAACAAGGTGGAATTTCCAAAGTTCCAAATTAAAGGATGAATTTATGAACAAGTTGGTTGGCCTGTTCGGTGATGGTACCTTCAACAAAATTGGAGTTGCCACAAAGGAAAACTTACATTTAAGATGTATTTGTGACTAATATAGGGTTCATCTGAAATATGACACTAACTATGAGTTCCCGCCACTGATACCAAAGATGGAGTGGAAGGACCTCGTGCCTGATGCACAAGAAAAGATGCTCCAAAAAGAAGGCAAGACACCACCCATACCAGGAAGGTATGAGGCTCTTTTAATAATGTGTTTATGATGATTTATCATCATTGCAATATCTCACTAATTATTTGAATATTTTGAATATAAGATCCCAAATACATCCAAAGCCACGAAGGCTAGGATAGATAAACATGGGCAGCATAAACTTGGCCCGAGTGGTTTCTTGAAACTGGTTGCACAATTTGTAGGTATAGAATAAAATAATTTGCATCCAATTTTTTTTTTTTTTTGTTGGCAAAGTGGTGGAACCCCCCTGACTAGCAGGGTTTCCATTGGCTAAGTAACCACGAACCAAGGGCATCTAAGCTGTCAAAATCACCCAGGAATCGCAGTCGTCCTGGACTACACTAACCCTTAACATGGTTGGATTTTTTGGTATCCGACAAGATTAGAACTGACAACTTTTCATCTAAGGGGGCATCTTAACCATGCCCCGCCACCAACTTTTCTACAT
This sequence comes from Pseudotsuga menziesii, assembly GCA_001517045.1. NCBI lineage: Eukaryota > Viridiplantae > Streptophyta > Pinopsida > Pinales > Pinaceae > Pseudotsuga > Pseudotsuga menziesii. Next base: position 41,667 of record LPNX010671803.1, read on the forward strand.
CTTGCGGATAATTTGCATCCAATTTATTAATTGTTAAAAATTTTAATATAATATCACAAAAGAAGAATAATTCATATCGTTATGCATAATTACAGGGTGAAAAATTCAAAGAGGATCCTATGGAAGAAGAACTCAGGAATTCCCACTACCACGGATATAAAGCCTTGGTTGAACTAGGAGAATATTGGGGCAAACACAGCCTTCTAGCACCCAACCTGATGATCATGTAAATAAAAGCAACGAAGAGGATTTATAATTTATTATTTGTAATATTGGTTTTTTTTTGCCATAAATTATTGTGTTTGGTTTCATTTAACCAGGAAAGCAATCTAAATATAAATGACCTAAGTACTAGATCAACAAATGAGCCCAGTGATGGTGGTATTTCGTGTGTTAAAAAAAATTGTAGTATATATCACAATTAAAAATATTTAATTGTGAATGGTGTATGAATTGTACCCTTTGTTATTTCAACTAGAGAGCATGTAGTGGATAAGCATAGACAATATGAGTATCAACATATTTCCAATTTTGAAACTACCCACCTTGCCTCCACTACTGAAGCAAGTAAAGAACACTCTACTGCACTTATTATTTATATAGAACACTAGTAATAATAATAACTAAAAATTCCAATTTAGCATTTCTTTCTTATTACAGTTGTTTCCGTGCCCCCCTTGCAACAACCTCGAAGTAGGTTCAAGTCATTAACAAGACATAGAGAGGACACAACAGTTCAAGGGGAAGAAGGCACATCTAATATCCTTGTGAATTACAAATTGTAAAAGAAAAATAAATCAAGAAAATAAATTATTGTACTTGGGCTTATGGAACATTTTGGGCCTTTTTCTTGCCAATGTCATACACATTTTTCTTATTTAAATGTATATACATCATGAGAGATTTACAATGATATTGAACTTTGCATTAAGAAATCAGTCGGTTTTTTGTTTGAATTACCATTGCTTAAGTTACTGAGTATGTTTTCTTGCATTTCTATTCTACAATCTAGGTTTATGCCCTTCAGTCAAATTCTGGTAGAACATAAATGAGGATGAGAGGATCACATCTTCCATGTCCTATATAGTGATGATAAACTTTCAATTGCTGCATGGCACATATGTGGACCACATATCTTTGACAAAAATTCTTGTTATGTTATGGTGAATTTGTGGTTAGCGCATTTGTTATGTTATATTGACTTTTATTATGTTGACTTTGTGGTTATCCCACTTATTATGTTATTTTTATGGTTACCCCACTTGCTATTTATGTTTAATTTTGTTATGTTGAATTTTTATTTAGTTCACGGTTTCTGTTATGTTTGTGTGTTGACTTGTGGTTAGCCCTCTTGCAGCTAGCTTTTTCGTTGACCCTTCATTTAGCTATGTGTCCTCCTTAATTTGTCTACTTGTTACTTTTGTTTGACTTATAAATTGATGATGCCATTACTAGCCTAATCATAAGAGAATCCCTAACGTCACTTATAAGTACCTTATATGAGGTATTTGAGAGGCTATAATAACTAGTATGGATTTTTTTGAGAGCAATGTCCTTATGGAAATTTGAGCTCTATTTTGGCACGGTTGATCTACAATTTTTAGGAACACTTGTTGAAGGTTGTCTCTGCTTGAGAGTTATTTGGTTTTAATGTCTACTTGTAGCACCAAACCTATCCTTACTTAGCACTACCCTTTATGAGGGTTTCTATAGCAATTTTGTTTCTCCCTCCTTCATGTGTGTGACTCCATACACTGCCTTTTGTGGCTGCGTTTTTCATTGTGTTTATTGTCTTTGACTATTTTGAGGGATACTTGGCATGCTAGTTGATTTTGGGGGGTTGATATTGATTGTGTTGTACCTCTCTGAGTGGATAATTCTTCTATTGTACATGCATGTCCTTTTCATCATCATTTATGGTACCTCTCTCTTAGGTATGTTTAAGAACTTGACTAAGGGACAATTTGTTCCAGTTATTAACTTGCCTCTGAGAGGCAATATTTGATCTGAAAGTTAAAATATGAGAACAAGGAAGGTTCTTCACATCAGGTAAGTCATCAAATATGATTTTTTCATGTTTGTTCAACGATTTTTTTTTGTTGATTGTTGTTTAATGGCACATACAAGATTTAAAGGTAGCCTTGCAACATGGTATGTCTTGGTAGGTGGTAGTATGAGTCCTTGTTATTTGTTTCTATTAATTTTTCAGGTTCTAAGGAATTTGTAAATATAAACACTAAGGTCCCCACACTCTTCATCATTGTACAACACTTCATTCATGTTTCCTCAATTTGAAAACATAATTCTCATCTCTTTCAACTTTAACACGGGGAGTTAGATCTATTACAACTGTTGTAATTTTGTGTAAATAGCCATATTATTGTTGTTGTCATTTACATGTTATTGTTACTGTGTGTCTCAACTTGAACAGAGAGACCTCTTGGGAGTGTTAAAGTTGAAAGAGATGAAAATTATTTTTTAATGTAGTAGTTGAAAGAGATGAAAATTATGTTTTAAAGTTACAGTTGTGTCATCTTGGTTCACTAAGTTTGTTGGTGCAAGTGTATTGGGAATTTTTTTTTTTTTTATTAGGCCTAGGTTTCCATGTTTAGTGTCCCCTTAGTTGGATATTTTGTTGAAATATAAGAGTAAGGTTTGTTTGTTGTCCTTTCTACTTTTCTAGATTTTTTATCTTGTTATTTGATGTATTAAATAATAAGACTTGTTATTTTGTATTGTGACTTAGATCTATTACTATTGTTATAATTTTGTCTAAATAGCCATACTATTGTTGTTGTAATTTACATGTTATTGTTACTGTATGTTTCAAATTTAACACAAGGGCCTCTTCGGAGAGTTAAATTTTAAAGAGATGCAAATTATGTTTTAATTTAGTAGTTGAAAGAGATGAAAATTATGTTTTAATGTTACAGTTGTGCAATATTGATTCACTAGGTTTGTTGGTGCAAGTATATTGGGAATTTTTTTTTCTTAATTAGGCCTAGGATTCCATGTTTGGTTTCCCCTTGGTTGGTTATTTTGAAATCCATATTCCAACATAACCTAAATGAGGATGATAGGATCACATCTTCCAGGTTGAACCTTTTCTATATAGTGATGATAAACTTTCAATTGTCGCATGGCACATATGTGGACCACATATCTTTGAGAGAGAATATTGTTATGTTATGTTGAATTTGTGGCTAGCCCAATTGTTATGTTGTTTTGACTTTTGTTATGTTGACTTTTTGGTTATCCCACTTGTTATGTTATGTTTAGGCTTACCCCAGAAGTGGAGTGATGAAGAACTAGGTGGAAGAACCAGCCATCCAACTATATAGTACAAATATCTTTGCATATGACTGCAAGTACATATAGCAGTCACGGATATATAAGAGTACAATGGCCATGAATAGGCATGATACAAAATATGACATGTGTGATCATCGCCACGTACAATATAGATAGATCATAATCTCCATGATGAAGATATACAAAGGATCATGATCTCCATGAAAGATGAAGATATACAATGGATCAAGATCTCCATAATGGCTGAAGATATCTGACATACACTGGAATCAAGTCACGAGAGCTGAAATCTCATGAACACTGGCACGATCAAGGAGGTAGCACATCTGGAATGCCACCAATCTGGAAATTCTTCTAAAAAATCCGCTATGAGTACATATCCTACTATGTGAATAGAGGTGTCGAGGTTGAACATAGTAGTCCATCGTCTGATTACCAGTCATTGATGTATACCATTAACAGGTGCGAGATCACCCACCAATAAATGAAACTGGGAATCAAGGTACTAGAGTGCAATATAACAAGTGTGAATAAATGTGTTGAGGTCGAACACTTGAAAGAATCCATCAATCAAGGGACATTGATGTATTCCCAAAACTGTCGATGGCGAGAGAACCTGCCACTGATGACTGCAAGTCTCAAGGCACTCAAAATGACTCTAGACTCCTATCCTAGAATAAATGATCTAAAGTCGATGGGATGAAATCTGCTGGAAGGAGGGAATTAAGGCATCCCCCATCATCCAACATGAGGTACTCAGCAAATTTGTATAATGTGGAAGGACTTGATCATCATGTGCACTAACCAGTACTAGTACCAGGAATGGCCGACATGCAAAGTCAAGAAAACTGAGGAATGGCCAACTCAGGCTTCAACTTCCTTCGATAAAGAGCATAAAGGTAAATGGTGACTGAATGTAGGCAGCATAGACTCAATATAAAAAACTGGGACATCTCTGTGACACAGGAGGCATCGACAGAGGCTCCATAGGGACCGGAAGCTTAACCAGTCGATGGAGAAAAACTCAGAGAAATGAGTACAGCTCCTTAAGTCAAACTATTAACCCAACCAATGAATGTGATATGCAGTGCTCTGTTCGAAGGCGACATGACTCGACTGCTGCCAAAGATAACATCTTTTCATGTCCAGCTTTTTGGTTTTTTTTTATTTTTTTGGACTTTTTCAAATATTTTGAAAATCTTGAAAAAGAATAAAAGTGATTTATAATTACAGACTAGGAGGAGACAAGTGTCAAGGGGCAAACAAACTAGTTCCACGTAGCGGAACATACCTATGCTCAATGCAAGGAAACATGTGTAGGATAATGACACTCGGGGGAAAGTCCCCTCCCAGAAAAAATGGGAGATCAAGCTGCAAAAGATATATAAAATGGCTCTGCGTGTCTAGACATGAGACAAGCTCGGGCTATATGGCTGATAATCAAAGTCAGGGAAGCTGGCATCAGACTCAATAAGGCAAGCAAAACTCAGGATAATGCAATTATAACTTGACATAAGGGAGTCCTGGGGAAAAGGCCAGCAAAAATATCAAGAGGAGTATGAGGCTCTTGCGCAAAGTCATGGTGATACTATACAAAGGACTCCCACACCCTAAAGGAAAAATGTCGGCATGGGCACCAAATGCAAAATAGGAGCTAACTAAGGTACCCATGTATGGTCAAGCTCTGCCATTCACATCATGTCACTTCTAAAAGCAACAAGGAGGTTCTATGACAAGATAGAATGGGTTCGTACCTAAGGTTATAATGAAACGGTCATAAGGTCATGCAAAGTGCAAATGGATGTGAAACCTAACCTATATGTCAATTTAGACATAATACCTGAAATCAGAACGAACGAGTCAAAACCACGGTCAAGCCGCACTCAAAACGGACTCTTGCATCATCAAATTAGTCCAAAATGGTAAGAAACGGTCAAAACTATAGAAAGTGGGTAAAAAATTTCAAAAAAAATCTATAAATAGTAAAAAATTTAGAAATTCCATATCATTTGAAATCTTGACCCATTTGAGCTCAAAACTTCCAACTCGAATTCTGGGAGCATCGTCCAGCGAAATTCAACATCGTTTGATCCAGGTAACTCCTCATGTCCTCCTCTTCCTATTTCATGCAATTTTTTTAATTTTTCATGGTCCATTTAATTTTTTAGGCCATCCTAAATTGTGTGTTTCAGCCCACGTGGGTATCGGGGTTTTTTCCATGTATAGGGCTGGCCATACACGGAAAAAATGCCCAAACCTGCGTACATACGCAGCTGTTTTGAAAAGAGTCATGTATGTGGCCGCGAATGAGGTTTTCAAGGGTAAATAATGATCAAAACTCTTGTTTTTTGTGCAGGATGGCTTTAGAATGGAGGGAGAGGGAACATGGTGATGTAGAAGAGGCTATGCAAGGTGACTTAATGGCCCAACAAGCATTGTGTGCATGTGGTTTCTATAAGTTTTGGTGTCTTTGCAGCCTAAGGGCCAAACCAAGACTCCTACATATGTTAATGGATTACTGGGATCCAGACTCTGAGTCTTTTCACATTGAAGGGATGTCGCTCAGTACAGAAATTGAGGACATATACTTTATCACTAGATTATCCCGACGAGGAGAGGTAGTAAATATTTTATCTCGCGGGCCAGGAGGTGGATTGACTATCGATGAGTACATTCCAATGTACTGCTTTCTGAACACAGAAAAGGTTGGGATTCAAATCCCGACAAACTCTATCCAGGTACTAGGACCGAAGGCCATACTATTGGCACTAGGTAGGATAGTCGGCTTAGCTTCACTCCACCAGGCCTCTCAGCCATTGATGTTATATGTGATGGAGTGTATGAGACCTTAAGTATATGACTGGAGCACTGTGTTGTTGAGCAACATGAAGCAGCAGCACAGTGACTGCAAGATGGGCAGGGTGAGAAACTTCAGTTTCAATAGCATACTGAGCACATTCTTCTTTGAGCATGTATCATGGATATGCCCTAGAGTGGACATTCCTCCACACAAAGTTCAAGATCCAGCCCAACGACATTGGGCAAATGTGATGCACAGACTGGGCAGAGGTAGGGTGGCTAACCCCTACCCAGCAGACTTCTTTGCATGGTGGCGGAGGCAGGTCATTTCCATCGATGACTACCCCTATGTAGGGATAGATTTCCATGGATATCTAGACATGCTTCTACCACTAGGAGCGGCATATGGTGACATAGGTAATGAATCCCAAACCCACTTTTTAAGTTTTTTGAATTATTTAAAAAAATTTGTGTTTTTTGATATATTGACTCAAAAGACATGTTTTGGTGTGATGACATATAGTGACAATTTGTCATGTGTATGCAGATGTTGGACCACGGTGACCGAATGGTTTCCCTCATCATAGACGGAGGGGAAGGGGAGATGATATCACGGGTGCGGATGTGGAGCGGATGCTCCAAAGCATCCACACAAACTTTGTACGCTTGACACACAGGGTACCAATGGTGCAAGTAGAGGACTTGCCTGAGGCCATGCAACGCCAGGTGGTTGGTGTACCAAGGGCATGGGCTCGATTATTTTGATGGCTAGCTAGCCGTGGTGTGATACCATGATCAGAACCCCCCTCCTCCTCCTCAGGCATAGAGACCTAAGAGTATTTATTTTTGTATGACCGTGTATTATATTTTGGTGGCTCGGAAGCCCCAATTTTTGTATTATGACACTTATGTATTATGATGTCACATTTTGGATGTTAATGAAAAACTTTTATGATGATCGATTTTATTTATTTACATGTGTGTAAAAATGTATGTTTTTGATATGCTTATGGTCTATGAAACAAATGCCAATCTAACACATAGTTAGCATATGAGTCAACAACTTGATTAAAAATTATTGAAACATGAATTTATGTTATATTCTCAAATTGTCGTTCTAGCAATCTCACACGTAAGAATATTTATAATAATATCAGATCCCTAATATGATACAATCCATTAAGTTGTGAAACCACTAACTACGAATTAAGACATACCTCAAGAGAGAGAACGCCATGTGAAATGGCATCCGCAATAACTCAATAACTGCACTATATTCAGCAACATTGTTCGAAGAAGGCCGTAAACATACACCTCCTGAAGACAACACTTGACCCATAGGAGTATAAATCACCCAAGCAGTCGAAGCTGAGTTTTGAGTGTAACGGCTAGCACCATTGGCAAATCCTATGTAAACAGAAGACTCCATCGACATCTACCGTAAGAAACGAAAGCTAATCAACAAACCCAATCACCATAAGAAAACCCAACTATGCAACTCAAAAACTGTACAATAATATACAACAATCAACCTTGGTTGAAGATCATGCATAGTATTTTTAAAGATAGAGGCCATTTCTAAGCTCCGCCAAGGCTGTCCATTCATAATCCACTAGCTCATAGGTACCCTTCTCTAACACACATTTGACCACGTAAGGACCATGCCACATGGGATTAAACTTCCCTACCCCAACGGGTTATTTAGCTTGATCCCACAAAAGGACCAAATCACCTTCACTAAACCTCCTCGAATGGACAGACTTATCATATTGGACCTCGACGCGATGCTTATTTACTTCTAGAGCCACTAAGGCATCTCGGTGATGCTCGTCAAGCTACTCTAAGTGGAGCAAACCTTCCTCATGTTTGTGCCAGAAATTGTTCCTAAGGCTAGGGGAACAATCCAACACAATCTCAAGAGTAAAACTCAATAAATAAAACAAAGTTTAGGGTTTTTGGTATGATTTAAATGGTTGTAAACTTCAAGAACAGTCAGGGAATACATTCAGAAGAAAAGTAACAACTAAATCACAAACATAAACTGATAAAGATGCATAACATATATAACAAGATCCAATCAAAAACAGCATTAAGGTTCATACATAAACAACAGGCATTACCAGCAAACACACATTAACCTGCAATGAATTTGTCAATTTAAGCAACTAGACAAGAAGAAAAATGAAGCCAATACAAATAACTGAGGGATGAAGGTCATGTATATCTCATTATTTTATCAGTAAATTCCTATAAGAGTTACAGTACTTATCTCTAAACAAGTTTGCAGACAAAACAGTCTTGTAAACCTCCTGATGCTCCCAAAAATCAAAACCTTAACAATGTCTTGCTAACTCATCTAAATAGGAACATTCTCCCAAAATCAGTTAGGTCTCACATCCTAACTGTCTCCATCGAATCACTAAGGTAAAGTAAAAAGTACTTTTTTACAAAATTACAAAATTGCTAAAAATAGAAAATCATTAACAAAAACTGTTTATCAAACTGATTCATTAATTAAATCATAACTGATCAAAGCTCCTTCGCTGCTTCAGCAAGTAGGTCTAAACCATCTAGGTTTTGAGACCTCCTCTTTGCTCTTTTATGTTTCTTTTTCATATCAGCTATGTTTTTCTGAAGGTCTTCATTCTCCTGTTGTAAACTTTCAACTGTCTTCTCTAGCTTTGTAGAATACCTGTCAGTGGCTGTCTTCCTTTTTAGCACTTCTTTAGAC
>LPNX010671803.1:52441-117649 GCA_001517045.1 Pseudotsuga menziesii
TGGAAAAGCCTGTTTATTTAAAAGATGAAGTAAAAACTTCCCAACAGGGGGTCAAATTCAACTGAACCAAGGCTTCAATGTTCCTTTATTACAATAGTACAAACTAGGTCTGTATATAGGTAAACTGTGAGAGTTTCATGAAACAGTCATAAGAACACAATAACACTGCTCATTCTTCAAAAATGCACCATCAAACATAATGTCAAACTGTTTCAGACTATATGCCATCCAAGCTCCTCATTTCAGGGTTAAGGAAACAAGCACTATGATATGCATTCAGATATGATCTCTTCCTTTAGTACAAACTGATCCAAATCACAGAAAACAGCACTTTGATTAATTTCAGTGTCCAGGCTGTTCAATGTAATTGAAGACTATCAGTGAATGTGGCTGTTCTATTTTCAATATTGTACTTCTATTTATGTGTATCAACCAGCCTCGATCTTCAAACCCTAAAATTCTCACAGCTTCAGATTTTGCAAGAGTAACATCAACCACAGGCTTATTAAACCGACTGGAGACTATCTGTATGAAAAGGGAGAAAAACACCACTGTCTACAATATATTCACCTTAGCCAAAAGACTGTCGTCAAAACCTGTATATAAAAGCCAACATGTTCTCCAAACAATTGATTTTACAAATTATGACAATTATCAATAGTTTCACAAGTAAACTGAACACTTTCTGTGTAAAGGATGAGCATAATAAAACACTCTATAAGTCATCTCAATGCTGATTCCTGTAGATTTTGATTCAAATGAGCATTAAGTCTGAGAGAAATCCTTTTCAGTTAACTCATTGTAGCCAATATGCATCAATATCAGAGTTTTTCTTTTAGTATATTGGAGAGCAAACATAAACAACCTTCCTTCAAACTGTCATCGAAATTCCAAAAACTAAATGCTTTAAACTTAAGGTTATTTTGATGCTCTGTTCAGTAAACTTCTTCAGAATAGCTCCAGGCAGTTATTTCTGTGGTGAACAGTTCATTTTGTAACCTATTCTATCCTCTGCAGCAACCAATTTCTCCAGAATAACCTTCAGCGAGAAAAACCCAATTTTTCCAATTAAAGGGGTTTGTATTGAAATACCTACCAATTGTTCAACTGCCACGGCTTAAACCTTCGTTTTGGGCTGTCAATTGCCTCTCCTTGTGCGTACAGGTGTTTTCATATTATTACTTTGACTGCAGGTAAGTAGATTAAAAAGCCCTAATTTTCGATGGCTTTTATAACACTGTCTCTTCTCCACAGCAACACAATCCACCTTTTGAGCAGTTAACTTTACTTCACGATCAGTCTTCTCCTCTGATAATGCATGTAAAAAGAGAATTATGCCAGCTTAGACTGAGATTTACTGATATCTGTCCAAATGATTCCGCATTATAAGCAATGATGAGCCTGATTTGTTTTGAGACTGATAACCACCTGAAAACGTGCTGAAACTGCAGCCTACACGTGCTAAACCACTCATCCAATGCGATTAGTCACTCACAAACTGAAATCATGATACAAATTTATTTGAAAATCGAAAAAACAAAGGGCCGCGATATTCTTGTAGCGCGCCCTTTGTTAAATTTTTGTCCAGCGCTACAAGAATATGTCCAGTGTTAAAATTTCGCTATTTTTCAACTTTCTGCTAATTTGTAGGAGGTTTTAAAGCTTCTAGGGTGAAAATTAAGTCTAAGTACTCTCTAAATAAACATTAATGAATCAAAAATTTGATATAATGACCTTTCTTTAAACCCCCTTTGAAATGCAAAGAACCCAAAAATCAAATAAACCTATAAAAAGTAAGTTCAAAAAGGCCATGTAATCATCCAAAGAGTTCCTAAAGGAAACTAACACTAATACTTAAAACCAAAACCTTAACTGAAATAAAATGAAAAAACAAACCAAAAATGGAGTAATTAAACCAAAAAATGAAGAAAAAATTACTGACTTAACATCTCCAATGCGGAAGTGCCCAGTAAAAGCTCTATAGCTAACTTCAATGAAGTGATTTCGCATTCAACCGACAAGACATACTCCACCCCATTCATAAGCTGATATGGAGAGAAACAAGTGACAATCTTAATCATGATTCTATAGGCCCATAAAGTAGGATATAACATGATATGCCAATTCATCTTGCTTTGTGCGATGGTTCATTGTAGAATGGACTTAAGTGATTTATTCATTGTTTCAACCTGTCCATTCGCTTGAGGATAATAAGAAGAGGAATGCTCCTGCTTATACCCTAACTTTGAAGCCAACTCTTCCGTCATTCTATTCTGAAAGTGTCTGCCATGGTCAGTGACAAGCTCTTTTGAAATACCAAACCGAGTAATAATTTGGTTGAAAATGAACTGTGCAACTGTCTCACTATCAGATTTAATCGTGGGCATAGCCTCTGCCCATTTCGTGAAATAATCGACAGCCACTATAATTTGATGATTCCCCCTACCTAAATCTGGGTTGCAATCCATAAACTCAAGCCCCCACTTGGTGAAGGGACCAGTGGTGATAATAGGATGTAACAGGGGCTAGATGTGAGTACATATTGCGTGCAAACATCTGGCAAGGGTGGCACTTCTTGACCACATTAACACAATCTTTGAAGATCGACGGCCAAAAATATCCTGCTCTCAAGATTTTTTAGGCTATAGAAAGCCCAGATAAATGACCACCATACACCCCTCCATGGTAATCATTCAGCACAACCTCAACCTCATCAAGGGTTAAACAATGACATAAAATGGAATCTACCCCACGATGGTACAAAGTGTTATCCACTATAAGGTAATTCTTAGCTACATGATGTAACCTTCGTCGCTCATCCCGTGAAAGGTGAGTAGGGACCTTCAAAATTTGCAAATATACAATGATATCCCCATACCATAGCTCCAAAGTTGAGATAAGGAAAATATGCTCATCGAAAAACATATCCTCATAAACCTCTTCCTCCTCCAAACATGGAAAATCAGATATGAGCTCCGCAAAGATCAACGATTTCTTCGATTTAGCCGAAATGAATTCGAGATCGAACTCTTGCAAAATAACAATCCATTTATTGTATTTTCCCCCAATCATCCTTCTAGTGAGGACGAACTAAAATGGATTGATATGAGCTACAACCAAAGTTCGGCGAAGGAGAATGTAATGTCTCAATCTCTGAACCGCATGAACGGTGGCAAAGGCAAGTTTCTCCACCTGGGAATAATGGATTTCTGCATCAATAAGGTTTTGGCTCAAATAATATATGACATGATCGTGGAGCTACTCATCCTCTTGAACCAAAACCATACCAACCGTCTCCATGGACCCGGCCACATAAATCAATAAATCACGGCTATAGTCAGATGGACTAAGCACGGGGGTCAATGCTAAGGCTCACTTAAGAGCATCAAAGGACTCCCGGGCTCGCTCATCCCAGAAAAAAGGAGTGTCCTTCCTTAAAATATGCATAAAGCCTTTAGTCAAATTGGAAAAATTAACCACGAATCTCCGCAAGAAATTTGCCATGCCTTGCAAACACTGAAGATGTCTAATATTACGCAGGGGATACAATTGAAGTATTTAATCAACCTTTAAGGGATCGACTCTTATACCCTCCCTCGATACGATGAACCCTAGTAAGCGACCAATAGTCATGCAAAAGATGCACTTATGAGGATTTAACCGAACCTGATAATGACGGCATCTTTCAAATACTAGCAGCAAGGTCATCCAAATACACTTCGATAATCATTTTGAGATCATGAAAAATTAAGGTCATATCCTGCTGAAATGTATCTCCGACGTTTTTAAGGCCGAAAGGCATCTTCCAATATGAAAAAGTACCCCAAGGACAAATAAATGCAGTCTTATGTTGATCCTTAGGTTTGATCTGAATCTGATTATATGCAGAAAAACCGTCCATGAAGGAGAATATCTCGCTTCCCACACACTCATCCAAAATATGATCGATATATGGTGTGGGAAAATTATCCTTAGGACAAGCATGATTTAAATCATGGAAATCAGTGCATATACGTATCACTCCCTCCTTCTTATCAATCAGAATGGGATTTGAAACCCACTCCGTCAAGGCAACAGGATAGATAAAACCATCTTTCAACAGTCTCTCTATCTCTGCCTTAATGGCGGGTGCTTTTCTAGGATTCACCGCATGCAAACGTTGTTGAACCGGCTTCACATCTGGATAGGTCTTAATCTCATGTTCGACAATATGAGGGTCGATACCTGGAATTTCCTCGTATGACCAAGAAAAGATGTCATGAAAATATTTAAATAACTCAGTATACTCCTTGATCTCATCAGGGGAGCAACTTGCCCCAGTGTAGACGTTATCAACTTTGCTAGGATCGCGAGAAATATTGATAGGAATAGTAGGTGATAAATTCGCCATGTTGCCATCGGCCATATTACCAGGAGAGATCAATGGAACCATGGGACTACCAATCTTCTCACTAAGAATCTCCCTAAAGTCATCATGCTCCAAACGGTCGAGTTCGGGAAGAAAATATGATCGATGATGTAATTCTTCCCAAGGTGGCTCAACCCCATACATGGCCTCAATAATGGCTTCATCCGATGGAAAAACATCGCTGAGGGAATCATGTGCGTGAGAGGACTCAACTGCCCATGCATGCATCACATATGGGTCCTCCTCCTCCGTCCGTGAAGAGGAAGGACTAGGCTCTGCAACTTGACCAAGATTTGCTTGATATGCTACCATCGTTGCAGGCAACAGCACATCCGTTTCAATAGGTCCAATCAAAGGACTCAGTGAAGGGAGAATCCAAGGATCTTCCATATGGGTAGTGCGAAAAGACACTAAACTCAACGAGGACGAAGCCCCACCAAAACTAGATCCGATCATAAGAACGGCCGCAGGACAACGAAAGGTTCCCATAAGAGACGGATACACACCCACACCCACACTCCCAATTGTCGGCTGAGAATGATTGATAATCGGGATAGAAATTCCTAATGATGCATTAACACTCGGATTATGGAATGATGTCTGATCAATCGTAACGATTTTCCCATTAAATGGAAATCATACCACTTGAAAGAGAGAAGAGGCTACGGCTTGCATACTATACATCCAATTCCGACCCAGCAGAAGATTGTAGTCAAGGGGTGCATCAACCACCTCGACCTCGATCATGATGGTCTTCCCTCCCAATTGGACCTTAAGAGAAGAATCCCATGTGGCCAAAAAGATCTACCATCAAAAGCTGTCAACATAGTAGCGTATTGAGACAACTCGGGAGAACCCAAACCCTTCCAACATGACAAAGACATCACGGAAGCAGCAGCACCTTCATCAATAACAGTGCGTTTGATGGTCATATTAAGACATTCTACATGAATCAAAAGAGACATGTATTAAGGAAAGCGAGGTTGTATTCCCATGGTTTCAAATTTGATAATGGAATAAGAGTTATCATCATCCACCCCAAGAGCAAAAAGCAAGGCTCTCCTCTGCAGAGGACAAGTCTGAAGTACTTCAAGCACGAACATCGCACAAGGAGTTTGGCCCAAATCCTCGACAACGAAATTGTTCTGGGCGGCTTGGGAATTAGGATTATGCCCTAAATGCTTTAAGACTCCCTTAGGAATGCGAGGTGCAACTTCAGGTTTATCCATAGGTTTTTTGATACGTAAAGGGCTCTTGGGTGGAGTGGGTTCCTTTCCAAGGTCCGGTTGTGACGAACCATAATCTTTCGCACGAGTCACAACCTTAGTAGCACACACCATGTTAAGGAAACCATGACCACTATTGGATTCTGGTAGATTTTGATCTCCACCCGATGCATAATGATGGTCAATGGTCCTCAAGTTCATATTTTGATTGTTGCGTAAAGGATTAGTTATCACGGTTGGGGCTTGTGCTATGAATCTTGAGGCATCTTCTATATGAGGGCACAAGTGAGTGAGGTGTTCCTCCTTACATAACTTGCAAGGAAACTTTACCTTACGTTTAGACTGCTTGTCCCCCCCAGCATTACGAGCGTTCTTGTCATTATAATTAGCATTTTCATTCTTGTTCCCACCCTTACGATTATTTTTCCCTTTTTTCCTATTCCTTCCAGGCTGCTGGTTTCCCTTCTAGTCTGACGATTGCACGAAAAGTACACTCGTCGTTTGGGTAGGTTGAGACAAAGTTGTGGCTTGTCCTGATGCAGATTGATTAATTGGCAATTGGCTCACTTGTTTCACAACCGAATCCGCAGGTTTGGCACTTGTAGAACCCACAATGCCATCGGCATGTGGTCCAGGCTTGATCTTGGGATCGAAACTAGATCACGAAGCATTAGGTATAATCTCATACAAAATTCTGGATTGAGCGTAGATCAAATCCAACTCTTGTGCCCTAAAGATTGCTTGTTCCTCGTTTTGGACTCTGGATGTAGAAACATCCTTCACAATGTAAGGTAACAATGATTTGAGGAACCACTCAAGGAGAAATTTCGGTGGTATAAATGCTTTAATCAAACACTTCCATCTATGCCACTCTTGAATATGATCCGAGATATGTGTGGCTTTGTCTTGTCGAAATGTCAAAAAGAGCTCGGTACCAACGTCATAACACACTGGTAGCTAAAAGTGATTGAGGAAAGTCATGGCAAGGTCATCAAATAAAAAAAATGCCCCCCTTGGTAACTCTATATACCATTTCGCTACAATCCCAGTGAGGGTTCATTGAAATAACCTCAAACGGATTGAATCCTCATGTAAGGAATTGGAAGAGCACCAAAGGTGAAAAGTAGTGACATGCTCACTAGGATCTTCTCCAGCTTTGCCTTCGAACTTAGGAATGTCTGAAGGAAGCTTGTTAGGGATGGCCGGCTAGGCCGGGTCATGAGATACTGGATCGTTCATAAGTCTCGATAAGTCAGGTAAGTTCAACGTTGCGACGAAAGGGAGCCTAGGTTGATCCAGTTTATGCCACTCTCCCTGATAGTTTTGGTTCATGTAAGGCTAATTGCTATAAACACCATGGCCTTGGCCATAATATCCTCCTACGATTTGACCCGTATAGGGCTACATGGAAGCATTATGATGTGGTGTACCTTGATTATGCGGTGCTACAAAGCCATAATTGGAAGAGTAAGCAAGTTGTTGATACCCACACCCATAGGGTTGATAGTTCTGTCCATACTATGGTCCATAATATTGTCCATGAGAAGCTCCATAAGGTGTCCCATGAGAATGTCTATAGTTAGGTATATGGGGAACTCCTTGCAATGGACCATGAGACAATCTAGAAATAGGGATATGACCTCCCGACACAACAGGAGGTACTTGACTCTGAGATATTACCTTGCGAGTAGTCGCAGTACGAACATGGATAGTAGCAATATTCCGACCCGAAGGACCACATGAATGAGGGGGAGGAAGGGTAGTCAAAAATGCATTCGAAGGAATAGGGTTCGAGGATGAAGGGACATGTGAAGGGATGTAAGTGGTGTTCACTATGGTCACTCGTTTCGATTCTGGTATCCGCATCTAATTACTAACACTAGTTCTAGGATGAACATGTGAGGTTGCTTCCATCACTGGGATGGAAGGTGTAATGTGACTAGTGCTCCCAAATCTCTCTGCATGGAAAGGAATAGGAGTGCCCCCAGGTGTAGTGCTAGGTTCAACCTCCGACTCAACATGATGTGCCGGATCGGGTGCAGGGATATCAGACATGCCATAACGAACATGACTAGTGCTTGTGGGTTCATAGTGAGTCTCATCGCCTAGAAACCAATACCGGCGACCTGTGAATGAGGGATCATAACCAGAATGTGAAGGTATTTCTGGTGAAGGATCATATATGGGAGTAGGATATTCACCCCCAACCTCATGAGGTGGAGAGGACATCTCAAGAATCTCATCCTCGTGATCTCCCATCGTGTGTGAATGAAAGTGAGAAGTAGTCTTCCCGGACTGTCTGTTTCTCTCTCCCAAAGGAGGAGGAGATGTGGAAGGTGGAAGTCCTGCTAAACAATGAGAACGGTGAAGCATCATGCCCAAATCCACAATGACTCAAAAAATGAAAAGGCTCGATCTAATTACGCAAACCCTAGGCAAACTAGCATGCACAGAGCATACACCTATAAAATGTAAAGCCAAATCACAAGCAAACAAGGGTAGGATATGTAAGTTCCCAAATGAATTAGGTATGTCTTGCCTAGGAGAGGCTTGAGACTCCCATACACAACAAGTGGAGGATTATAACCAATTATAGTGGGCCTCATCTTCAATGCATAGAACGACTGTGTTTTCCGACCCCTACCTGGCCAGGACACCTACAGAATAACCTCTGCGAAGTACCCCCTTGATAACCTAGGTAAGGAAACTAAGGTCACCTCAATATAATCAATGATCGGGCGGACAGTCACAGGCGGGATTGACCGTATGGGCAGGGTAGTAAAGCCCAAAACTCTCAAAAGAGCCCCCAGATACGAATACAATCTTGGAAATATCTTCGGTGCTACTTGATTACAACCAGAGGTCATCCCAATCATAACCGCTCACACTGCCTCGTGCTTAACTCCCTTGTAAGAGGAGGATCCTGAGAAACACTAATTATATAAAGGAATTTCACACTCCCACCTGGCAGACACAAACGTTTCGTTTAGTGGTCTTGGAGAATTTACTCACAATGAACTATTCCAAGACCCTAAAACCTAATCTTGTTGGTGCACGCTATAAAAGAAAAGAGAGTAATTCATTTTATTATGCGTTGATTTTAATTGGCTTATTACTCAAGGGGAAATGGTCATGCAACTAATGATGTTATGACGCAACAAGAAGTAAAATGCACACCTAACAATCAATGCAAATGCACTGTGTCAAATGAAAAATGGGGTATGCCACTACGTGAAGTGCAATTTTCCTTCAAATGAATATGCAATCATTCCTATATGAAAATCTGACTAATACTCTCCAAGCAAACCTAATGCAAGTACCATGCAAACTTCCTATCGCTTGGGGTACCACAACAGATAGAGTAACCGCAAAAATCAATCCCTTCCCAATATGCAAGAGAAATAAAACATCTAACACTAAAGGATCTCGAAACATACCTTATTCCAGATGGTTGATGTAGATCCCCATTGAGCTTTTCCAATCCTGCTTGTGTTAACAATTTGCTCTCTCAATAATCAGCAAAAAAATCAAGCATGCTATATAATTGTGTTAGACCTACTCTAGCATATATAATCAATAATGCATAAGCAATTAAAAGCATCCATGGATTCAATATTCATTTAAATGCACATCATTGGACAGGAAAAGATATTTCTATTAATATAAATAAGATATTACAAGAATGACAACCTCCATCGGCACGTCTACGAACCAGAGAAACTGAGTCCTCCACCATCTCAATCCTCCATCTCTCGATAGCAAGATCACAAGCAAAGGCAAGCTTGGGAAGAACACCAAGTGCGCCAAGGGACAAAGGGATGCAGAATCGAGTATGATCAAGCTATGGCAACAATGGACTATAGTTTTCTTGCTCTTCAATTCCTCCCCTTTCAATGTATCCAAAGGGTTCCTTATATAGTGCTTCAATGGGGTAATGGACGGTCAAATCCGAGCAATCTCAAGGCCTATGGAAGGCCAAGAGACAACTGACTCGGATCCACATCAAGGAAAACTCCAAAACTATTTGGTATTTTGCACACATCCCGATGTACACGGGTTTAAGGGTCATATCCGTGTATATACGCGAGATTGGGTTTAAAAGTCGCGTATGGAAAATAACATGTGTTTTTAGGGATGATCTTGGAAACATCAAAGGTAGAAAAATATTCCATGGGGTCCAAAGAGTCTATAGAGGGATAGGAAAGGCCATAAATATTTGATCTACCATGTGTGGTAAAATCAGTTGTAACAGTACGTGTATGTCCTTCTTATTAGTATTTATGGTCTCTCTCTCTCTCTCTTAAGTATGTTTATTCCCTTGACTAAGGGCTAGTTTGTTTCAGTTATTGACTTGCCTCTCAAAGGCAAGATTTGATCTAAAAGTTAAAAATCTAATTATAAGGAAGGTTCTTCCAATCATGTCATTCATCAGATATGATTTTGACATGTTTGTTATGTGATTTTGTTGTATTGTTTATTGTTTAATGGCACATACAAGATTTAAAGGTAGTCTTGCAGCATGGTATGTCTTGGTAAGTGGTAGTATGATTCCTTGTTATTGGTTCTAATTTTTCAAGTGCTAAGGAATTTGTATATATAAACACTAAGGTTCCCACATTCTTCATCAATGTACAATCCTTCATTCATGGGTTCTACATTTCAAAACATAATTTTGATCTCTTTCAAATTTAACACAAGGACCTCTTGGCACTTGGGAGTATTAAGGTTGAAAGAGATGAACATTACGTTTTAATGGAGTAGTTGAAAGAGATGAAAATTATATTTTAATGTTACAATATGCTATATTGGCTCACTAAGTTTGTTGGTGCAAGAGACGTATTGGGATTTTTTTGTTCTCAATTAGGCCTAGGCTTCCATGTTTGGTTTCCCCTTGGTGGGTGTTTTGTTGATATATGGGAGTAAGGTTTATTTGTTGTTCTTTCTCCTTTTCTATATTTATTATTATTATTTTATTTGTTAAGTAATCATACTTTTTCTTTTGAATTGTGAGTTAGATCTATTAGTGTTGTTATTATTTGGTCTAAATAGACATAGAACTGATGTTGCCACTTACATGTTATTGTTACTGTATATTTCAACTTTAACACAGGGACCTCTTAGGAGTCTTAAATTTGAAAGACATGAGCATTATCTTTTAATGGAGTAGTTCAAAACAGATGAAAATTATGTTCTAATGTTACAATTGTGCTATCTTGGTTCACTTTGTTTGTTGGTGCAAGTGTGTTCCATGTTTTGTTTCCCCTTGGTTGAGTATTTTGAAAGTCAAATTCTGGCAAAACCATAATGAGAATGAGATGATCAAATCTTCTAGGTTGAACCATTCCTATACATTGATGATAACTTTCATTTGTTACATGGTGCATATGTGGACCACATATCTTTGAGATAGAGTCTTGTTATGTTATGTTGAATTTGTGGTTAACCTACTTGTTATGTTATGTTGACTTTTTTGTTAGCCCACTTGTTATGTTATGTTTATGGTTACCCCACTTATTATGTTAAGTTGAATTTTGTAATGTTGACTTTGTGGCTAGCCCACTTGTTCTCTTATGTTTGTGGCTAGCCCACTTGTTCTCTTATGTTTGTGGTTAGCCATGTTTATGTGTTGGATTGTGGTTATCCCTCTTGTGGTTAGATTTTTCGTTGACCCTTCATTTGACTATGTGCCCTCATTAATTTGGTTACTTTCCACTTTGATTTGACTTATAAATTGATGAGATCATTCCTAGATTAATCATAAGAGAATCCCTAACATCACTTAGAAGGAACTTCTAGGAGATCTTTGAGAAGCTATAAGAACTAGTATAGCCTTTGTTGAGAGTGACATCTTTATGGCACTTTGATCTCTATTTTTGGCATGGTTGATCATGCACACTTGTTTATGATGTCAAGGGATTTTAAGGTTGTATTTGCTTGATCATTATTTGCTTTTTTGCTCTACAAGAAACACCCAACCTGACCTTACTTAGCATTGTCCTTTATGAGGGTTTCTATAGCAATTTTGGTACTCACTCCTTCATGCATGCGAGTCCATACTATTTCTTTTTGTGGCTACATTTTTTGTTGTGTTGACTGTCTTTCATTGTTTTGAGGTATATTTGGTGTGTTGGTTGATTTTTGGGGGTTGATCTTGACTATGTCGTACCTCTTTGAGTGGTTTGTTCATTTGTCATATTTGTATGCCCTTTTATAAGAATTTATGGTCTCTCTCTCAAGAATGTTTATGCCCTTGACTAACGGCCAATTTGTTCCTGTTATTGACTTGCCTTTGAGGGAAATATTTGATCTGAAAGTTAAAATCTGAGTACAAGGAAGGTTATTCCCATCATGTAAGTCATCAAATATGATTTCATCATGTTTGTTCTACGATTTTGCTATGTTGATTGTCTTTGACTAATTGAGGGATACTTTGGTGTGCTTGAAAATGAAGCCCACTATACTATACAACATAGTTATTTTGTTATTTGATTTATTAAGTAAGACTTGTTATTTTGTTTTGTTGGTTAGATATATTAATGCTCTTATAATTTTGTGTAAATAGACATACTAATGCTACTATCATTTACATGTTACTATTACTGTATATTTCAACTTTAACACGGGTACCTCTTGGAAGTGTTAAAGTTGAAATAGATGAAAATTATGTTTTAATGTAGTAGTTGAAAGAGATGAAAATTATGTTTTAATGTTGAAGCTATGATATCTTGGTTCACTACGTTTGTTGGTGCAAGTGTATTGGGATTTTTTTGTTCTTGATTAGGCATAGGATTCCATGTTTGGTTTCCCCTTGGTTTGGTGTTTTCAAAGTCAGATTTTGGAAAACCCTAAATGAGGATGGCAGGATCACATATTCCAGGTTGAACCCTTCCTATACAGTGATGATAAAATTTTAGTTGTTGCATGGCACATATGTGAACTACATAACTTTGAGAGAGTCTTATTATGTTATGTTGAATTTGTGGTAAAATCACTTGTTATTTTGTGTTTACTTTTGTTATGTTGACTTTTTGGTTAGCCCACTTGTTATGTTATGGTTATGGTTACCCCACTTGTTATGTTATGTTGAATTTTGTTTATGGTCACCCGCTTGTTATGTTATGTTTGTGTGTTGAGTTGTGGTTAGACCTCTTGCGATTAGCTTTTTTATTGACCCTTAATTTAGCCATGTGCCTTGTTACACCTAAATATTGTCAAATTTCCTAGATCCCTGAAGTTCATAAGCCAAAGGACTTTTATAGGAATTTTTCCTTGCTAGAATCCCATTCCTAGGAGATTTGACGCACCTTGTCTCTTGAAATAGAGTGTCATCCAAGGCTATGTTGATGTATTTGTAACTTTGGAATGTATTCACTTGTATATCTTATGTATTGTACCCCAATGTTTATTCCGAGAAGTATCTGTAATGTAATTGAGTCATGTCATGCCCTGATGTTCCGATCGAGAGATTCAATAATGTAAATAAGTCATGTAAAGTCATAGAGTATAACCCTCCTTATTGATCAAGGTTTAAAGTCCCCGCAGTTGTGGGGCCCTAGGGTTATTAGACTCTCCTAGAGAAGTCGGCCCATGGAGTTATTGTCAAGTTAGGAGATAGTATAAATAGAGAGGGAGACTCTCTATTTATCATACATTCATATTCATTCATTCACACTCAGTTGTAGTGCATAAGTGAGAGAGAGAAGAAGATGGGACAAGAGAGAGAGAGACTACTGCTGTCGGGAGATCATCTTACTGTCTTTGGGTTTTACTCTTGGTGTTGATTCTATCTCTGAGGAAGTTGAAGGGTTTTCTCCTTTATGGTTTCCCTAAGGAAAATATTTGTGTTCATTGTCTCTTGTGTTTGATTATTGTGCTTGTTATTCTCTCAAATAAGATCCTAAGATCATACAGCTTTAATGTTAAAAATCTAACATGGTATTGGAGCTAACCTGAGAAGAAGACACTGTGTAGCTACAGAAACTAGGGATTCCTACTTTTTTTCAGAAAAAGGAGGTTGGGATGACTCTCCTCTCCAAGGAGCATCTTTCTGTCAAAGCAGAATCTGATTCTTAGTATTTTTTAGTTTTTGACCCGACACTACTACCAGAAATTAGGGATTTCCACAGAAGTGGAATTTTTGAGTAAGCCCAGGCCTGGATTGATCTCCTCCCCAAAATTGTAGTTTAGATATCAAGATCAAAGTTTTTGGTTGGGTAGAACTCTAGGAAAGTAAAACCCTAATCTGCTCCTGAACCAGAAAACCAGCTCAGCAGAAATTCAGCTCCAGATTCAGTTCCGACATCTTAACCTAGTAAAATCTAATTATTTTGCATTTCCATTTCAGGCTCTCTGTTAAGATGTCTCATCATACCAATCTTGATGAAAAGATTGAGGGAGCTGATAACTTCTGAGCTTGGAAGTATAGGATCTCGCTGGTCCTAGAAGAAAATGAGTTGGACTCTTACATCAATGAAGAGGTTCCAGTTCCAGAGGGAGATGGGGCTAAGGCCTTACACAAGATGAAATTGGTCATGGATAAGAGGATTATTGTTGATTCAATCAAGGATCACCTCATACCACATGTATCCTCTCCTCTCTAAAGACACCTAAAGATATTTTGATGCCCTGACCAAGTTATTTGAAGGGAAGAACATAAACTGAAAGATGACTCTAAGAAACCAATTGAAGAATGTAAAGATCCAGAATGCGGAGACCATCCAGTCTTACTTTACAAGGGTCTCTCAAATCAAGGAACAGATGGAAGAAGTAGATGAAGAAGTAGAGAATGTAGAAATTGTGATGACCACCTTGAATGAAAGAGGACACCTTGCAAGATATTGTCCTAGAAACAAAGACAGATCTCACAAGAGGAAGGGAAACAAGAAAATACATCATGCTCATGCTGCAGAAGATGATGAGCCTTCCAAGAAGAGAATAAAACAAGAAAGTGATGATTCTTCAGGTGATGAAGAATATGTTTTGATTTCTGCTCTCATGGGAAACATCACACATGGAAGCAATGATTGGCTTATAGACAGTGGGACCTCCAAACATATGACAGGATTCAAAGAATCATTTGTGAATCTATCAAAACATGAATCACCCCACAAGGTGAAACTTGGGGATGACTACCAATATCCAATAAAACGTAGTGGAGAATCCTCCTACAAATTAGACTCTAGAAAGTCTATGAAAATGAAGGATGTCCTTTTTGTACCAGGACTAAATAAGAACCTTCTCGCCATCTCTACATTAGATGCAAAAGGTATAAGAGTTGCATTTATAGATGGTCAAGTCATCATGTGGCCAAAAGGAAAGATTATTGACGATGCAGTAGTAATTGGAGAACAAGAGGGAGGACCATACAGATTAAAGGGCCAACCAGAAAAAGCTTTGGTTCATGACTCAGTAGAACCAAATGAAGTTTAGCATAGAATGCTTGCACATGTGCACTATACGGCATTACCACTTGCAAGCAAATATATTGAAGGTCTTCCAAAAATACAAGCAAAACATGAAGGAGTATGCAAGGGATGTGCGAAAGGAAACAACACAAAGAAGACATTTCCAAGTAGCGAAAGCAAGGCTAAAGGAATCTTGGAAATCATTCACTCTGATGTAAGCGGGTATGTATACTATGTTTCTTTCATTGATGATTTTTCTAGGAAGACATGGATATACTTCATGAAGAACAAATATGAAGTATTCAGCAAGTTCAAGGAATTCAAAGCCTTGATCGAAAACTACACAAAAAATAAGATCAAAATTTTATCAATCAGACAATGGTGGAGAATTCACATCAAATGAATTCAAGGAATTGTGCAAAGATTTAGTGATTAATAGGGAGTTGACCACTCCATATAATCCACAACAGAATGGGGTTGCAGAAAGAAAGAATAGAACGATCATGGAAGTTTCCAAGGCAATGCTTCATGATCAAGATCTTCCCATGCATCTATGGGAAGAAGCTACTAGAACAGGTATGTATGTACAAAACCATACTCCACATCGAGTACTCGAGAACAAGACACCTGAAGAAGTGTTTTTTGGCAAGAAACCAGAAGTCAATCATCTCATAATATTTGGTTGTCTAGTGTACATACACATTCCAAAAGAAAAGAGGACAAAATTCGATCCTTCACGAAGGAAGGGTATATTTGTGGGATACTCTGAAAGCTCGCAGGCTTACAGAATATACTTCCCAAGATTCAAGAAGATCGACATTAGTAGGGATGTAACATTTGATGAAGACTCAGCTTATAACAAATCCAGAAAGAGGCTTGCTGAAGAACCTGAAGAAATAAAAGTACCCAGAATTCATGACACAACCATGAACGAAGCAATTCTAGAAGATGATTAAGAAGTAGAAGAACCTCAAGAACCTATAGATCCACCTCAAGAAAATAATCTTCACAAGAGGAAACCTACTTGGGTATGAGAAGCTATCCAAGGTGCAGAAATATATGGGGCTCCAGAAGAGATACACAAAGAAAGGAAAACAACGAGGTCCTGCTCCGGTTATGTATCCTTATTATGTGACTTCATTGACAAAGAACCTTCCAACTATGAAGAAGGGGAAGAAAATAAAGAATAGAAGGATGCTATGATCAAAGAGTATCAATCGATCATGAAGAATGATGTCTGCGATGTTGTCCCAAGACCAAAGGGGAAGTCTGTTGTGACTTCCAAATGGATCTATAAGATCAAGTATGTTACAGATGGTAGCATAGAGAAATATAAATAAATATTTGTGGCTCGTGGTTTCTCCCAGAAAGAAGGAATAGATTATGAAGAAACTTTTGCTCCTGTAGCCAAATATACTTCCATCAGATCAGTACTTTCTTTAGCTGCAATAATGAAGTGGAAAGTACACTAGATGGATGTCAAGACAGCTTTCTTGAATGGTGTAGTAGAAGAGGAAGTATATGTGGAGCAGCCACTTGGTTTTGAGACACATGCCAAAGCCTCATGTGTGTAAGTTTAAGAAATCCCTGTACGGTTTGAAACAGGAACCCAGGACATGGTATGACAGAATTGACAGCTTCGTATCGAGTTTGGGCTTAACCAAGAGTAAAGCGGATTCCAACCTTTACTACAAGGTTGAAGAAGGGAACCCAGTCATACTCCTACTGTATGTAGATGATCTATTTGTGACAGGTGAGGATGGGTTGATTTCTGATGCAAAGAGGAAGCTTTGTTCCAAGTTCAAAATGAAGGACTTAGGTATGATGCACTATTTTCTAAGCATGGAGGTGCGGGAGAATGTAGATGGAATTTCCCTAGGACAAGGGAAGTATGTAGTAGATATCCTGAAGAGGTTTGGGATGATGGACTGCAAGGCCATGACCACACCTATGGCATCGAACCTGAAGCTACTGAGTGATGCTTCATCAAAAGCGTTTGATGCTACAATGTATCATTAGATGATTGGGTCCTTAATGTACCTAACGAACACGAGACCAGATATTTACTTTGTTGTGAACACATTGTGCTAGTTCCTGACGGATCCAAGACATGTTCACTTGATTGCTGCAAACCATATTCTGAGGTACCTAAAGGGTACAGTTGATTATGGGCTCAAGTATGAGGTGAATCAGAAGATTAACCTAGAATTTTATGTGGATTCGAATTGGGCAGGCAGTTCCATTGATAGAAAGAGCACTTCAGGGTGTTGCTTACAGTATGGTATCAAGTGTCATCTCTTGGTTTAGTAGGAAGCAATCCTGTGTGGAACTAAGCACATATGAACCAAAGTATGTTGCAGCTTGTTCATCTATTTGTGAGGCAGTATGGCTGAGAAAGCTACTATCTGATTTATTTGATCTTCAGATGGATGCTACTTGTATATATTGTGACAACCAGAGCTGTGTGAAGCTGTCAGAGAACCCAGTGTTCCATGACAAGTCAAAGCATATTGAGATCAAGTATCACTATATCAGGGATATGGTGCAGAGAGGAGCAGTGAAGCTCTAGTATGTTACAACGGATGAGCAGATAGCTGATGTACTAACCAAACCATTAGCCAGAGTAAAGTTTTATTACTTCAGGGAGAAGCTTGGTGTTCTCTAGATTGAGTTTCCCTCCAAAGGGAATTGATGTGTCTGTTGGCCCTTCTGACATGCTGGAAGCCTGAGCTTCACATGGTCAGATGTAAGTGCAGATATGCTCTGATGTGATTGTGAGTTGTGTTACCACATGATCAGTGCAAAGATATTCTAATGTGATTGTGGGTTGTGTTACCACATTATCAGTGCAGAGCCATTCTGATGTGATTGAGGGATGTGTTCCCACATGATCATATATAAGTGTTGAAGGCCATTCTCTAGGAGAATGGAGGCACCTGGTCAGTTACCAGGAAATTGATTCAGTCTAGGACTGAAACTCAGCTTAGTGCTGAGAGGCAATTCTCTGGGAGAATGGAGGCACCTGGTCAATTACCAGGAAATTGATTCAGTCTAGGACTGAAACTCAGCTTAGTGCTGAGACGCCATTCTCTGGGAGAATGGAGGCACCTGGTCAGTTACCAGGAATTTGGTTCAGTCTGGGACTGACACTCCTCAACCTAGAGCTAAGATCCCTTTTGACATGATGAGGTCGGATGTAAGTGTAGAGCCCTTCTGACATGATGAGGTCAGATGTGAGTGCAAAGCCCTTCTGACATGATGAGGCCGGATGTGAGTGCTGGGAATTTCTGACATGGTTTTTTGATGTGTTCCTCCCATGGTCAGATGTGAGTGTTGGGTGTGCCTTTCTGACATGGTTCATTCCATGGTCAGATGTAAGTGTTGGGCGGGCCTTTCTGACATGGTTCATTCCATGGTCAAATATAAGTGTTGAAGACAATGAATACCTACATAAAGGCTAGGCATACAACTAGCATGAAAAAGGGTTGGCTCTATAGAACTTCCTGTGACGAGTAGAATTGAGATAGCACCAGTGATGCTCCAGATCAAGTGATGATCCAGACTTGATGATGATCCAGTGATGATCCAGACTTGATGACTTAATGATGAAGATGACTTGAAGATGAAGATATGATGATCTAAATGATACAGAGAAGAATACTTTTGCTGATAAATTTTGTCGAGAGAATAACTTCCTAGTTAACAGGGATTGTTGATGTATTTATAACTTCAAAATGTATTCACTTGTATATCTTATGTATTGTACCTAGATGTTTATTCCAAGAAGTATCTGCAGTGTAATTGAGTCATGTCATGCTCTGATGTTCCGATCGGGAGATTAAATAATGTAAACAAGTCATGTAAAGTCATAGATATAACCCTCCTTATTGATCAAGGGTTAAAGTCCCCGCAGTTGTGGGGCCCTAGGGTTATTAGACTCTCCTAGAGAAGTCGGCCCTAGTGAGTTATTGTCANTCATACATTCATATCCATTCACTCACACTTATTTGTAGTGCATAAATGAGAGAGAGAGAAAAAGCTAGGACAAGAGAGAGAGAGGCTACTGCTGTCGAGAGATCATCTTATTGTCTTTGGGTTTTTCTTTTGGTGTTGATTCTATCTCTAAGGAAGTTGTGAGGTTTTCTCCTTTATGCTTTCCCTGAGGAAAATCTTTGTGTTCATTGTCTCTTGTGTTTGATTGTTGTGCTTGTTATTCTCTTAGATAAGATCCTAAGATCATATAGCTTAAATGTTAAAAATATAATAGGCTAAAGCCTCTTTCTAGTTGACAAAAAGTGTCGGTGACAATCTTTACCTTTGGGCAAAGAGCATCAGCCATTCCTCACGCCTGTTGCTAGTGAGAAAAAAGCGTCAACTCTCATAAAAGGCAAAAATAGATATTTCTAGAACCTTCTAGAAGAAATCCCTTATGGAGACTTATCCCAGCTGATTAGATAAGTTCACACTTGAACCCCTAACCCCTAGGAATGATCCCTCACCTTCCTCCAACAAAATCTCAACCCATTTGATCTCCCTTTTGCCTATATAAGCAAGCTTACCTTCATGGATGAGGGAGAACCAAAAAAGTGCCTTTATGTTATTATATTTACTCTAGGTGAGAGGAAAAGAGTTTGGATCTTGAGACTGAAAGGCTTGTAGATTTTGTGAGTCAAATATTGTGGGGAAAATCTTCAACTTCAAGGATTTGGTTGTAATTATTTCCCCATATTCATTAATACAAATGTGTTTTCCCTTCCCATAGATAATGTGTGTTTCATTCATATTGTTTATTTCTTTTCTCCTTAATCATTAGCATATATTTGTTCTGTTGTCTTGTTTCTTTTATTTCTTGTATCTTGTCCTTTGCATCCTTTCACAAGTGTCTCTTCTTTACAGGTGGATTGCAAAAGCATCGAGAAGGCAATGATCGTCTCCACAAAGAGGTATGAAAGCTCTACATTCAATTAATTTAACAATATAGGGAAAGGTTACATTGTTGTTTGTGTTTTGTTATAGATCTAAACCATTTAGACTAGGGAAACGGTCCTTGTCCGCACCAACCAAATTTTTCCACTAACAAAATTGGTGACTCTGTTGGGGATAAATCTATGAATTTTATCCATTATTTTTTATTTGTGTTTCACTACAAACTCGCGGTTTTTGTTTTTTCTCATAAAAGGTGTGAAATTCACTTTGTTTCAATTCCAATTTGCCTCTTCAGGTCAGTATCTACCCTTATAAAATTCCAAATAATTCAGTGTTAATTAAATCTGAAGGTATTCTTCCTTTTTTGGATTCTTGGATGTGCCGACGCACCTGTTGGACCTAGGAAAATACAAGAAAAGATAACCAGAATCTTGCTCGAAAAGATGAATATTTCAGTTGCAAGATGAGCGAAAACCACGACGAAAGAAGCCGCGACAAAAGAGGGATAAAGCAGGTCAAGATGAGGAGTTCGACCTATTTTTGGTAAATAGTTAGTTAGACTAACAGTCTACTTTTGGGAAATAAATCATGATTGTAAATTGGGACGATAGTGCATATTTTTAGATGTAAAGGGACGGGTTAAATTAGTAATACACCATGTCGATGGGTAAAGCAATAGTTGTAAAATCCTATAAAGTTGATCCAAGTTGTGTGTGGATAATAGAAAGTAACAGAGAGAAGAGAATAGAAAAAGAAAAGAAAGAAAAAGAAAGAGAGACATAAAACCAAAGAGCATGAGATGAGAAAGAAGTCATTGATTGTAAAGAATATCAAAAGAATAGTCTACAAGCTGTGTGCACATACCAAAGGTGAGAAACCATTTCTCATTCCAGATGAAGAGCACCTTTGTGGTTTTTCTCGTATGGGTTTCCACGTTAAATATTATGTCTTTGTGTCTTTAATATTTATGTTTATATCTAATCCATATCTGTCGTGAATGAATATGTTTAAGTACATCGAGCATCTAATTGATATAAATGGTTTAGACTGTTAATGCATGTTTAATAATAAGGACCATATGTTGTGATACATATCGATCAATTAATATGTTATACTCTTTGATGATGTATGTATGAAGACAAAAATATATTCCCCAGTTTTAGTTGAGTGACCTGATAATGATGTAATAAGTAAATCCCCCTCATTAACTAAACAAATCTGGTTCTCGTAATCTCCATAGATATCTTAGGTGAGACCTCATTTGTTTCATAGGTATTGTCGATAGGGTCATGCTCTGTCGAGATCATAGATTGGGATTTGTTGACAAACAAGGGATCTGAACCTGGTTCGACAGAGAATTAATCTAACAAATGGCTATGTTGCTCGGACCGTGAATCATTGTGACGAGGATATTTTTTGGCATCCGACAAAACCGGAAATTCAATATTGGGTTGATTATAAAACACTAGAATTTGCACTAGAGTAAAGTAAATGATCGTGACTGAGCCCGATGGAATGTTTGAAAAGATACCTTTACACAGACATTCATGATATTTTATTTAGTGAATTTCCCATTGTATTACATGAGTGGTTGTCGAAGCTAGCAACTCAGAAGAAAAAATTTTAGGGCAAAGAACCTACAGAGTGGAATCCTTAGTTGATCCAATGGTTGAAAAGAGTTAGTAATCCTATATCTAGGGTTGTCAACTTCTGGTTGGATAGTATTTTGGAGGGATATATCACAGAGATCGCAGTTGACACTACAAAGTCATACAGTGAAATAGAAGGGGATTTCTTTCAAGAACCTAGAGGTCGTTATCTAAAATATTTGAAGTTGTGGATAAATATGTTGGTATGTGAAAAATGGATCATGAGAATGAAGTCCAGTAGATAAATATTTGTGCGTGGGGAACTGAGGTAATGTCGCAAGAAAAATTGCGAGTGGAATGGACAAGAATAGGTTGAGATGTTTCCTATTGATAGCAAGACTAAGAAATAAGGTGGTTTCCTGAGAAGTGGAAGAATATTTCGGTAGGGAAAGAGAAGAAGGATTGCGACTAGGAGAGGAAGTTGTAATGCGATCGAAAGAACGGACTACGAATTGGCACCACATCTTGATGGAGAATACTATGATGAAGAAGAGGAATATTGACTTATATCTGAAGAAACCCCGCGTACATCTACAAGGCCTGAGGTAAGATCTAGAAACGCATCGCCCAGTGGTTGTGTCGATCATGATAATAGTAATAGTGGGAATAGAATTCAAGGAAGTACCATTAGTAGAACCTTTAATTCATCAATACCAAGAGTAAACAAAATGGATGCAAATGATATAAAGTTTCCAATATTTAATGGAAATGGGTCAGAAGACCCTGAGTAACATTGGTTCCTATGCAAAGTTGTAGGATAGTACGATAAGTCTAATATGAGGCTATAAAGAAATCCCAGATGATCACAACCCTTAGAGGTTATGTGCTTGACTAGTATATGAAATTCTCTGTGGTTCTAGTAGGGATTCCCCAGAAATAATTCGATCAAATCTAGACATGATTGATATATGAGTTTAAGAAACCTAAATCTGAGTTGTAATGCATTATAGATTTAAAAGAGATAAAACAGTTACTGACTGAGTCTATTTGGGGCTTCGACCAAAATTTTAAAACTATGATGACTAAAGTGATTTTTCAGATGTCATATGTCCAACATAAATAATGCTTTATTGCGGAGATGCTACCGCATATGTGTATTCCTTTGATGCAACAAATGATTGTATCACTGAGAAAGGCTCTTGAGCTCATTATGAATATGGAAGTTTCACTGGTTGGAGAAATTGGTGTGGGGATGATGCAGATACAGTCGCAGCTTTCCAAACTCACATTACAACTACAAGATATCAATAAAGGGAAATAAGTATAGGAGGAACTCTAATGTACATGATGTAGAACTGAAGGCCACCATAAAGATTCTTGTATATCATTCATGAACTATCTTGCATCATGTGCACCAAATCTGATAAATACGCATGGGATGCCTTGGTGTAGAATTTGTCAAACTAGAGGACATCATTAGAAAGAATGCTTATACTTACAGAAAATAGTAAGTGCATCATCCAACCTATATTGTAATTTATGTCGATCAGTGGGACACACCGAAAAAAACTACAAGGAATATCAGTTGTTGCAGGAGAAGACAGTCGACACATACCTGATGAAGAATGACGAACAGATGCAAGTTGAGTGAGCTCAAGAACAATAGCTACAGACACAATACCCTCAACCTAGCGGGTGGAATTTTTAGAGGCCGGGGATGAGGAGGAGGATCTGGTCGCGGAAGGGGTGATTTCATCTATTCTAATTGTGGCCATCCTGTACATTTTTTCAAGGATTGCACTAATCCTACTTGGACATGTTCATATTGCAAAGCATTAGATCATATTGTTGAAGAGTGTCCACAGTTGATTACTAAGTGTAAGGATAGAAACATGAGAAACTATACCCCACCTCATAATGCTAATCCAAACATACATATTATTTACATTGAGCTGAGGGAACCTAATATTTTCATCGTGACAAGAGGAGGTGTTTTGACTAAAGCATATCAAGAAGCACCACATGGAAAACCGAGGGTATGAATAGCACAACAAAAGAAGGTTCCATTTGATGTCCAGAAAGAAGGAAGTATTCTTGGACGCTCGAAATGAGTTCGTTGACAAAAATCTAGCATCGAATTCTATTGTTGTACCAAATGAAGGACCAATATTGGAAATGTCTCAAATATTTGAACAGATATTTCAAAAGAAACCGACATAAAATTTGTTTAGCATTGATAACAGATAAAGATGCTATAGAAAAACTATTATCTTTATTGGAAGAACCTCAATCAGATGTGTGACCGGAAAAGAGATTTAACCACATTGGGAAAAGATTGAAAACTAGTTGTGAGCTAAGGATGACTTCCCAGATAGGTGATTACAGCATGTATTATATTATTCTAGACTTGGGCTCCGATGTTAACATTATTACTAGACAAACATGGGAAAGTATGGAAAATCCAATACTAATGTGGTCTCCTGTCTAGCTAATATTATCCAATCAGTCGAAGGTTCTGTCTATTGGTCAAATGACCCAGGTTCCTATCAAGATAGAAGGACTTCGGACTTAAGCAGATTTTGAAATGATAGATATTGTTGATGATACAAATATGTATCCCATACTTTTGGGTATTGACCGGGCCATTGATAATCAAACTATTATTAATTTAAATAACAAGATATGGGCATTTTTGGATACAGAGCTAAGGGTGATCGCACCACTTGATACTCTAGAATTCCATAGGTATGTCAAGCAGGTAAATAATGAAGGACAAGATGGATATCTCAGCCATATTTACAATATTACTTATGAAATGTACAATTCTATGAATTCGACATCCGATGGAAAACTCAATTGGAGAAGCATTAGTTTGTGCTCATCAAATTCAGGAGAAGCTCTCAAGAACTGGTATAACCAACTACATGAAGTATCCATGCGTAAATTCACAAGAATTACAAAATCTATACAATGGGTAGGTACTAAGCTATGTGATCTTCCTACCTATGAACGTTTTCCTAACTTGGAATATTTCCTTACATAGTTTGAAGAGAAAGTAATTGAACCTCAGCTCTTGTTAGCCCTATATTTTGGATTGAAGGATACACCCCCAATATGGTGGGGTGCACATAAGCAGACTATTTCATAATGGCCTCAATGTCGAATATTGTTGGAAGTTCAATTTGGAGAAAAGATGCTCTATACTATTTTAAAATATACATGATTAACTAGTCATGTCAATCATATTGAGAATTGTTGTCCGACATGGGAGACGTTGTCGCGACAGGAATGGGTCCACCAGTTCCTACAAACTTTGGACATGATACCAAGAAACTGATATACATCGATTGAGATATGACGAGGAACAATTGAGTGGGAATATCTAGCCTCTAGTTTCATCGATATGTTTGAATTTTCTGATGATAATCCTTCAATTGATGCTACTCTACAAGTAATCAAAACTATGATATTTGAAGATATTCCTATGTCGACGATAAGTTTCCATCAGAGCAACATGACAGTCCAGCATTGGATGGTATGTTACAATATAATAGTTGATCTTGATGATGATTATCCATGCGACATAAATATTCTCGAATCTGAAGGTACTCATGTAGTGGAAGGGTCAGGTATATCCAGTGACAAGTTTTTGAATCCTTTGAAAATAAAGAAAGTAAACATTGCCACTCCAAAAAATCCAAATTTTTCCAATATCGAGTATTATTGGGACGATGAGACCATCTAGAAGATTACATAACTATTGCATAAATTCTAGGATTTGTTCCCCGCTAAATTCTCAAAAAATAAGGGAATTGTTTAAGATCTCAAAGAAATGAAGATTCCCTTGAATCTCGATGCAAAGCCTATCAAGTAGCAACCGTACATGCACAACCCAAGATAGAAGGAGAAATTAAAGAAAGAGTTAGATAGGATGTTCAATGTGAGCATTATAAAACTTGTTGAGGAATCTGAATGGATTAGTACTATGGTGGTGCAAGACAAGAAAACTGGCAAAATTTGTATCTACGTCAACCTGAGAAAGATAAATGATGCTTTCTTACATGATCCATTTCTGACCCTGCTTACAGATGAAGTATTGGAGAACATCAGATCAGGAGAAGAAGTATATTTATTTACTAATGAGTTCTCTGGTTACCATCAGATCAGGAGTGCAAAGGAATATCGACACAAGACAACCTTTGTGATGGAATGGGGATGTTACTAGTATACATTAATTCCTTCTGTATGTTGATGAAATTGTCATTGATGCCAACATGGAGTTGCAGTGGCCCCACAGGATGTCATTGATGCCACCAAGTCCCATCCGCAGTGCCTTGGACCCCCTACAGAGTGGGTTTGTGCCTTGAAGCACCTTGTACTCAGTTGACAAGGGTCCATGGTACCATTTGGTGACATGCTTGATAGTGAGGACACCCTTGATTTTGGAAACTTATTACAACAAACCCTAAGACCATTGAAATGGTAAGGATGTGTGGAAAAAGGGCAATAAAACAAAGACATGATAAACCTTGATCAAGCCCTAAAGTTATGGATGTGGTTGACATTTTGTTGACCCTAGATATTTAAGTGACATTTAAAAATTCAAAGTCAAAATAAAAAAAATTTAAATACTTACCATCCTTAGCTTGTTAAAGTCGGCTCCAATTAAACTCAACAAAAATAAATAAAAATAAAAATATTTTTTATACATGTCGGCTCCAAAAATATTTTGGAAAACCAATATAAATACACCATCCGAAATTCATTTTGCAAACAAGAAAAAGGATAAATTCGGGTGTGCTCTGAGGTTGTTTTTTCGTGGACTGAGGAAGCCATACTGAGGAAATTCGTAGGTGCAAACAGAGAGGAAAAAAAATCAGTCTGAATTTTGCAGAATTTTGTTTTGGGGGAGTTTTACCAATGTACAGCAGAAGCTCGAATTTTTGTAGCAGTAGACTGAGGTGAAGGAGCAGACCCGAATTTTGTTGGGCTGGTGTTGAAGGCTTTCCACACTTGCAACAATCTGAAGTTTGAATATTTTGCAGCCCTAATTTCACACGCATGGGGTTTCCATAGTCACTGAAGTTCATCTCAGCATTAGACACAGTCCAAGCTTCAATCACACAGTCTGAATTAACCAGCACGTTGACAGTCACGTTTTTAGCAGCAGTAAAGAAGAAAACCAGAAGTTTGTAGGAGAGAAATTTTCATCTTGTTTTTACTCTCTTTAGTTACTATTTGAAGCAGCCCATCTTTGTTTTAGGGCTTTACTGTAGCAGCACTACAGTACAACCAACAAGATGGGGGAGCAGATGTGAGCAAGGGTTTCCTCAGTCCACACTATGCAACATCCCCAAAATTTGCAGACCCAGTGAAGAGTTCCGAGCTTCACAAAGTATGATACTCTTCCACAGATCCGATGCATTCCACAAGTTGATATAAATCTGGTTTTTAACACTGTGTATGCATGGAGGAATGATAGCTTGGGTCTAAGTCTTTATGTGCTACTAGTAGTCCTGGGTTTGATGGTGTTTGGGGTTGCTTCTCATAACACACTAATAGATTTGGATGGTGATTAGACTCTTCCACACAGTCCTGAATTTGATACTGTGGGTTTTTTCTTCCTAAGACAAACCACTGAAATATTGATAGCATATACACAAGCCTGAGTTTGGTAGTTTATACACAATCCAAGCTTATCCAAGTTTGAAAGTGATTGAGGTGGTGTCTAAGCAGTCTACAAGCTTATCCAAGTTTGAAGGGAGATGATGACTTCCCTAAGCATTTACACAGTCCCAAATTTCCCTAGAAGTTGACATGTTGATGATAAGGCTTAAGCATGAAGATGACAGTCCATGATGATAGCCCTAGAAGCTATTGATGAAGTACAAGGATGATACACAGTTAGAGTGACACACAGAGCAAGGTTGATGCACAGCTTAAAAAGATGACAGCCCTTACTTGGTGAGTGGATGACAGCTCTAGTATTGACAGACCAAGTTTGGATTTGTGTTGGGCTCTTCCTCTCAGCCAATACATAGTCTAGGTCTAAATATAATGAAGAGTGACTTGAAGAAACATCCTAGTGACAAGAAGACATGACAATGATTATGATGATTGTTTAGTTCAAGTTTTGATGCTTGACAGTTGTATTGTTGCCTCTTTCAACTATGACTAAACAGTCCAGTTTCTCCTTGTGAGTTTTGATCCTGTTACATCATACTCCAGCTATCTCAAGCTTGGAAGAGAAAGGCTTGAAGCAGAATTTGAAGTATTGGAAAGATCCAGTATTCGTTGAAATCCAAAGGTTACAGCAGTAAGTAAGGTTACATCACTGGACACATGATTTACAAGTTACATCACTGGATGCATGGTTTTTCCTAAGTAACCTTTATAGTATGCTGAAGAATCTAGAGTAGACATAGAGACAATTTGCTTATGTCCTGGTGCATGAGCCATAGCTCTGACTAAGGGTTTAATTAATGAAGGAAGGAATTTGAATCTCGGACCTCGTTTGTTAGGGATCAGTGTTTTGTACAGTTGAATGTGCAAGGGATTGAGGTGAAGAAGTCTGATAAGACTTGGGATGCCATTTAATGCAGAGTTTAAAGAAGGTACACATAGCCCTAAGTTTACCCCCTGATCATGGATATGACAAGTTGTATTATAGAACCTTGACCAGTAGAATGTTATACCTACATCCATGAAGACCTTGATGATGATCAGACCTTGATGATTGATGACTTCATAAGAAGTGTTCCTGAGCAAACCATGCAGAGTTGTAGCAATGAAGGATGGTCAGCAGTGAAGAGGATGAGCAAATAACCAGCGGTGTTGAAGGCATGAGCCACAGTGAGCTGTAATTGTAAAAGCAAGCTTATCTTGCTTTTGAGGTTAGGATACCTCAAACCCTTCTTAGCAGGGTCTAAGAAAACTAGGCAGGGTCCTGGATGAAGAGTAGGTGCTCTTTGTATTAGTAGGTGCTGATTTTACCTCACGGTTGTAGCCGGTCCAAAACTAATACAAAAATATTACAAATCATATGGTGTTGTGTTCTTTTGTGTTATGGTTCTTGATGATTCAAATGCTTATGATATGTGAATGATGAAGCGAAATATGTTTATGAAATGATTATTTAATTTGTAGAATAGTGGAATGATGAATTGGTAGTTAATTGTGACAAGTTAAGAAAAGTTTTAAAATTGGCTTTACATTGATTCACCCCGCCCCCCCTCTCAGTGTCTAATTGGTATCAGAGCCGGCCTAGTCACAAGCCTAGAAAGCTTGAAGGAGATCCTTAGACACAATGGAGGAAAAGAAAGAGTCATCAAGCAATGATGTGCATATACTTGATATTATAGATTATTTCAGTTGGAGGAGCAAAATGAAGGCTTATCTAAAGAGGTTTGGTATTTGGGAAATTGTTATCAATCCACCTGCTCCATCAAACAAGGAAAATCAGCTGCACAGAAGGAAGCAAAGAAGGACAACACTACAGCCTTGATGTTCCTCATGGATGGAATTTCCAGCTCAATGAAGGAGAGTGTAGGAGAGTACACTTCAGCAAAAGACCTATGGTTCAATTTGGAGAGTGAGTATCAGAAGGCAAGACCAGAACCCAAAAAGATAGATCAGGAATGAGAAGACAAGCCCCTAGAAGAGCTCAATCAAGAAGAAGACAAACAAAAAGAGGACTCCAGTAAAGATATGGACTCTTGTGATTATAATGATAGCTTGTGTGATGAAATTGAGAAGGTTCTTGCTGAATATGATGAAGGGTTATCAAAGACTGCACATGAGATACATCTCACATTGTTGAATATTGATCTCAAAGCCAACTAGTTTCTGAACACAATAAATTTGACCTAGAGTGACTTCACAAGGTTCAAAAAGAAAATATTGGACTTCTTGAATCAATATCAGCAGAAGACCATGTCAATGAAAGTGTTGCTTGTAAAGATCAAAGACAAGGACAAAGAGTTGCAAGATCGAATGAAAGACAAGGATGCTAAAGTTGAACAATTAAAGACTGAATTAATCAGTCAAAAGGAAGAACCAGAAAATCCTGCTCAAGAGCTTGAAGAAACTAGAGAGTTCAATCATGATCTGAAGACTCAGCTGGAGGAAGCCAAGAGGATAGAAGAAATCCTGAAGAGTCAGCTGGAAGAAAAGGAGGAGACAGTCTAGAAGTTGGAAATGGAGATAGTTGGTCCCAGGAAGAAAGGTAAGAAGAACGAAGCCTTGGTCAAGTTCCAAGACAGTTCAATTGTCCTAGATAAGATCTTAGATTGCCAAATATCTCCACTCAACAAAACTGGTCTTGGTTACAAGAAGAACAAATAAAAATCTGAAGATGACACTTGGTCTCTGAAGACTCCAAAAGCAGGTCCATCAACGTCCAAAGCTGCTCCCCATGCACCTGCACATGACAACAAGGACTTTGGAAGTTCAAATATGAAACAAGGATTTAGGTCTATTCCTCAAAGCAACTTCATAAAAGAAACAACTCCAAGACCCAGGTATGAAAGTGGCTTCAATGGTTATTGTTATTTTTGTTTTAACTTTGGTCATAAGGCTATGGATTGTAGATTCTATGGAAGAAGAAGGTCTGGAAGCCCCAATGACTCAGTTAGATGTTGAACATGTAATCAAGTCGAATATGTTGCTGCCACATGTCACACATTGAGATGCTACAGCTGCAGTGGGTTTGGCCACAAAGCCCAAGAATGTGCAAGTCAAAGAAGTCAACCAAGAAGGAGTCATTCATATACATCAGCAAGAAGATTTGAAGATCAGAAATCAAATGCCTACAGTTAGGGACACTCTCAAGCATGGAGAAATGAAGTTGATCAAAAAAGTGTTGGAATTTCCAACAGCTCAGTCAGTGGTTGGACCTACAACAATGTTGGTCACATTGTTGCATATTGTCGTATGATGAGGTGTTATAGCTGCAATGTCCTTGGGCACAAAGCTCCAGATTGTTGGAGTACATGAAAACAATCCTTGAGAAGTTACCTAGACAACTCATCAAGGAAATCTAGTACAAATGAAGGAACAAATTCTCAAAGGACAAATGCCAAGAAGCAAGTATGGATGATGAAGACCGAGCAGTTACAGATAGGAGACGTTGATCAGAGCAGGGAGGATGGTTTCCATATAGAAAGCCAAGTGTAAGGTCTCTCAAAGACCCTAGCACACCTTGAGTTCATAAGGTTGGAGGATGAACTCAACGGAGAAAGGATCGTTACTCCAAGTATACAGACAGGTCCTAGGATCGTGCATATTGGTTGGGGGAGTAGTCAGCAATGATTAGAGATTTCATACACAGGTATGTGGATACCCTTTGCCATTGATGCCAAAGGGGGAGAGATGAAGACAAAAGGGGAGCATGAGTTGTTGTCATCAATGACAAAGGGGGAGATTGTTGATGAAATTGTCATTGATGCCAACATGGACTTGCAGTGGCCCCACAGGATGTCATTGATGCCAACAAGTCCCATCCATAGTGCCTTGGACCCCTTACAGAGTGGGTTTGCACCTTGAAGCACCTTGTACCCAGTTGAAAAGGGTCCATGGAACCATTTGGTGACATGCTTGATAGTGAGGACACTCTTGATTTTGGAAACTTATTACAACAAACCCTAAGACCATTGAAATCGTAAGGATGTGTGGCAAAAGGGTAATAAAACAAAGACATGATAAACCTTGATCAAGCCCTAAAGTTATGGATGTGGTTGACATTTTGTTGACCCTAGCTATTTAAGTGACATTTAAAAATTCAAAGTCAAAATAAAAAAATTTAAATTTAAATTAAATACTTACCATCCTTAGCTTGTTAAAGTCGGCTCCAATTAAACTCAACAAAAATAAATAAAAATAAAAATATTTTTTATACATGTCGGGTCCAAAAATATTTTGGAAAACTAGTATAAATACCCCATCCGAAATTCAATTTGCAAACCAAAAAAAGGAGAAATCCGGGTGTGCTCTGAGGTTGTTTTTTCGTGGACTAAGGCAGCCATACTAAGGATATTCGTAGGTGCAGACGGAGAGGGAAAAAAATTAGTCTGAATTTTGCAGAATCTTGTTTTGGGGGAGTTTTACCAATGTACAGCAGCAGTTCGAATTTTTGTAGCAGCAGACTGAGGTGAAGGAGCAGACCCGAATTTTGTTGGGCTAGTGTTGAAGGCTTTCCACACTTGCAACAATCTGAAGTTTGAATATTTTGCAGCCCTAATTTCACATGCTTGGGGTTTCCATACTCACTGAAGTTCATCTCAGCATTAGACACAGTCCAATCTTCAATCACATAGTCCGAATCAACCAGCACCTTGACAGTCACGTTTTTAGCAGCAGTAAAGAAGAAAACTAGAAGTTTGCAACAGAGAAATTTTCATCTTGTTTTTACTCTCTTTAGTTACTGTTTGAAGCAACCCATCTTTGTTTTAGGGCTTGATTGTAGCAGCACTATAGTACAACCAACAAGATGGGGGAGCATATGTGAGAAAGGGTTTCCTCAGTCCACACTATGCCATAGCTCCAAAATTTGCAGACCCGGTGAACAGTTCCAAGCTTCACAAAGTATGATACTCTTCCACAAATCCGAAGCATTCCACAAGTTGATATAAATCTGGTTTTTGACACTGTGTATGCATGGAGGAATGATAGCTTGGGTCTAAGTCTTTGTGTGCTGCTAGTAGTCCCGGGTTTGATGGTGTTTGGGGTTGCTTCTCATAACACACTAACAGAGTTGGATGGTGATTGGACTCTTCCACACAGTCCCAAATTTGATATTGTGGGTGTTTTCTTCCTCAGACAAACCACCGAAATATTGATAGCGTATACACAAGTCTGAGTTTGGTAGTTTATACGCAGTCCAATATTATCCGATTTTGAAAGTGATTGAGGTGGTGTCTAAGCAGTCTACAAGCTTATCCAAGTTTGAAAGGAGATGTTGACTACCGTAAGCATTTACACAGTCCCAAATAGCCCTAGAAGTTGACATGTTGATGATGAGTCTTAAGCATGAAGATGACATTCCATGATGACAGCCCTAGAAGCTATTGATGAAGTACAAGGATGATACACAATTAGAGTGACACACAGAGCAAGGTTGATGGACAGCTTAAAAAGATGACAGCCCTTACTCGGTGAGTGGATGACAACTCTAGTATTGGCAGACCAAGTTTGTACTTGTGTTGGGCTCTTCCTCTCAACCAATACACAGTCTAGGTCTAAATATAATGAAGAGTGACTTGAAGAAACATCCTAGTGACAAGCAGACATGACAATGATTATGATGATTGTTTAGTTCAAGTTTTGATGCTTGACGGTTGTATTTTTGCCTCTTTCAACTATGACTAAACAGTCCAAGTTCTCCTTGTGAGTTTTGATCCTGT
Source organism: Pseudotsuga menziesii (assembly GCA_001517045.1). Taxonomy (NCBI): domain Eukaryota; kingdom Viridiplantae; phylum Streptophyta; class Pinopsida; order Pinales; family Pinaceae; genus Pseudotsuga; species Pseudotsuga menziesii. The sequence continues at coordinate 85,394 of LPNX010671803.1, forward strand.
TACATCATACTCCAGCTATCTCAAGCTTGGAAGAGAAAGGCTTGAAGCAGAATTCGAAGTATTGGAAAGATCCAGTATTCGTTGAAATACGAAGGTTACTGCAGTAAGTAAGGTTACATCACTGGACACATGATTTGCAGGTTACATCACTGGATGCATGGTTTTTCCTAAGTAACCTTGATAGTATGTTGAAGAATCTGAAGTAGACATAGAGACAAGTTGCTTATGTCCTAGTGCATGAGCTATAGCTCTAACTAAGGGTTTAATTAATGAAGGGAGGCATTTGAATCTCAGACCTCGTTTGTTAGGGATCAATGTTTTGTATAGTTGAATGTGTAAAGGATTGAGGTGAAGAAGTTTGATAAGACCTAGGATGCAGTTTAATGTAGAGTTTAAAGAAGGTACACATAGCCCTAAGTTTACCCACTGATCATGGATATGACAAGTTGTATTGCGGGACCTTGACCAGCAGAATGTTATACCTACATCCATGAAAACCTTGATGATGATCAGACCTTGATGATTGATTACTTCATAAGCAGTGTTCCTGAGCAGACCATGCAGAGTTGTAGCAATGAAGAATGGTTAGCAGTGAAGAGGATGAGCAGATAACCAGCAGTGTTGAAGGCATGAGCCATAGTGAGCTATAATTGTAAAAGCAAACTTGTCTTGCTTTTGAGGTTAGGATACCTCAAACCCTTCTTAGAAGTGTCTAAGAAAACCAGGCAGGGTCCTGGGTGAAGAGTAGGTGCTCTTTGTATCAGTAGGTGTTGATTTTACCTCACGGTTGTAGCTGGTCCAAAACTAATACAAAAATATTACAAAATTATATGGTGTTGTGTTCTTTTGTGTTATGGTTCTTGATGATTCAAATGCTTATAATATGTGAATGATGAAGTGAAAGATGTTTATGAAATGATTATGAAATTGGTAGAATAGTGGAATGATGAATTGGTAGTTAATTGTGACAAGTTAAGAAAAGTTTTAAAATTGGCTTTACACTGATTCACCCCCCTCCTCTCAGTGTCTAACACTGTACTCAATAATGTTCCCGCTATTTTTTCTAGAATAGTTGTAGTTTCTTTCAAATACTTCATCCATAAATTTCTTGAAGTATACTTTGATGACTAGACCATATTTGTGCTAATAAAAGATCGCATTAAGAGTTTCAGAATGATGCTTGAATGGTTTAGAGAGTTCCAGATTTCCCTTAACTTAATGAAGTGCATTTTTTGTGTCCCTTTTGGAATCTTCTTGGGTCATGTGGTTTGTCGTGATGGCATATTGATGCATCCTGCTAAAATTGTGATTATTGCCGATCTACCACCACCCTTGACAGTTAAATAGTTGAGAACTACTTTGAGACATATGGGGTATTACAGAAAGTTCTTCAAAGGATATGCACAAGTTACATCCTCTATGGAGAAATTATTGAATAAATATATCAAGTTCCAAATGAATGACAAATTTCAAGAGAGTCTGGATGTTCTCAAGAATAAAATGGTTACAGCACCTATACTGGTCTTTCCGAACTGGAAAAAGTAATTTCACATACATTTCGATGCATCGTCTTTCATATTGGGTGTTGTATTTGCACAACCAGGTGAAGGTTTTATTGTTCATCCTATTGCAGTTCTAGTAGAAAACAGTCGACGACAGAGAAGAAATATAACATGATAGAAAGAGAAGGACTCGCTATGGTATACACTCTTCAAAAATTTAGACATTATTTCTGGGAGGACACTTCAAGATGTATACTGACCATTATGCATTAAATTATTTGGGCAATAAGCCTGTGTTGGGGGGGATTTTTTTTTATGACTTCTCCTCTTCCAAGAATTTGACTTTGAAATTATTTTTAAGTCAGGTCGACTATATTATGGACCAAACCATCTGTCGAGGCTAGAAAGTGGAGAAGAACATGGTAATCTCGACGATATTCTTCCATACGCACAACTGTTTGCAATTAATATGTTTGATGATCACTACCAAGATATTATACATCTCTTGACTATGGGATATGCACCAGAAGGATTCGGTACATCACAGAAGAAACAATTAGTTGTAAGAGTCACAAATTTCCAGTTGATCATTGGACAATTGTATAAAATGGGACCATATGAAATCCAAGTCGTCGTTGTGTTTTGGAACATTAGCGATCGATGGTATTGAATGAATCGCATGTTGGTGTTGTGGGAGGAAATTATGCATGGAAAGCAACCGTGTGCAAAATTTTACAGGCAGTATTGTCTCTGCATGCAGATGCCAAAGATTATTGTCGTAGCTGTGAGAACTGGAAAATCGTCGCTACAAGATAAAATGTCATTAGTACCATAGGCGAGTTGTTGATTTTTTAGGTCCTATCAATCCACCAAGAAAAGGAATGGTTACACGTTATATAATCATTGTGACATATTACTTGACCATATGGGATGAAGCAATGCCAGTAAAGGATTGTACTACTGCGAATACTGCAAGATTTTTGTTTGACCATTTAGTAATCGATTTGGATGTCCGAATATTTTGATGAGTGATTAAGGCACACATTTTGTAAATCAATTGATTAACAAATTAGTTGAAGAATTTCAAGTTCAGCACCAAAAGACAACACCATATAACCCACAAGTGAATGATGTTGTTGAGGAATTCAATAAGATTTTAGAAAATCCATTGACAAAAATATGTAATGTTCAAAGAGATGATTGGGATCAGAAGATATATGTGGTATTATGCGCTTATCGCACAACCTACAAAAATTTGATAGGCCAAACTCCATTTTGATTGGTTTATGGAAAAGAGGTTGTCATTTTCATGGAATATATTGTACCCAGTATTAGGATAGTTTTGATAACAGAGATGAAAGATGTTGGCACTGTAAAAGAAACATTATTGTATCTCATACAGTTATAAGAAAATCACTTTGTTGCAGGCTATCATCAGAGTGTCGAGAAGGAGTGACAAAAAGCTTGGCATGACTGGCATATTAAGTGTAAGCAGTTCCAAGTAGAAGGTATTGTTCTCTTATATGACATTAAATTTTTGAATCATCCTCGAAAGCTTTGAACACATTCGATGGGACCATATATGGTCATCCATATTACTGAAGGAGGAGAAGTAGAGTTACAAAAGTTAGATGGAACACCATTCAAGGGGTTGGTGAATGGAATTCGGCTAAAGCCTTATCAATATAGTCACACTTTGATCAACTGATAGCTCAAAATAAAAAATAAAAAATAAAAAAAAATTATGAGTGTTAATGTCACAAGTTTCTGAGTGTTGTTGAAACAATCTTATAAGTGTTTTTGCCAAGTATAAAAAGTTGTCACGGACTATATGTTTGTCGCAAGTGAAGAATTGTTGTTGGTGACTATATGTTTGTCGCATGATGGATTTTGGTTGCAAGTGACAGTTGGATGGTAGTTAATTCAAGGGCGATGGGAGATTTTGACAACATGCTTTTTTGTCACATTGGACATTAATGCACAACAAATACCATTGAACTGACGGGCGAAGTGATGGCTTGATTAGTGGTTTCATTGAAATGATTAGAAATATTTCTCCATGTGACAATATTTGTTGCCACCTTTCCATTTATTGCAAGATCATGTGAGTGAATGACTTAGTGAATGTGTAAACGTATTTCATCTTCGTGTTGAAGATGATCATTCCTTTGCATTTGACTAACTGCAATTTTGCATTGAACCGTCTGTCTACAACTATTTGAGTCGAAGATATTTTCACAAAGCATGATCATTTATGTCTCCAGCACAAGCACTATCCATGAATAAGTCTTTGATATTCCATCACCTACACCCATTATGGAAGAAACCATAAAAGTTGTTTCACAATAATCGTTGCTTGCAGAATTTGTTATATGATCGGTCCCTCCCGACCTATCAAAAAATAAACACTTTGGTCATGTAACTAGTCGTAAACCAAGAACGACAGATCTACCTAACGTTGAAGTTGTTGATGTATTTGTAACTTCGGAATGTATTCACTTGTATATCGTATATTTTACCCCGATGTTCCTATAAGGAGAATCACTTACATTTCATTATACCCCGATGTTCCTATCGGGAGAGTCATTAATATAATAAAGTCATGTAAAGTCATTGAGGTTAATCCTCCATTGTAAGTTGAGGAAATAGTCCCCACAATTGAGTTGAAGTTAACCCTCCTTGTTGATCAGGGGGAAAAGTCCCCACATTTGTGGGGCACTAGGGTTATTAGACTCTCCTAGAGAAGTCAGCCCTGGTAAGTTATTGTCAAGTTGAAAACTAGTATAAATAGAGACTGGGCCTCTCTATTTTAGATATACACTCACTCAACTGGGGTGCATGAATGAGAGAGGAAGTGCTGACACAAGTGAGAGAGATCAGCTGTCATAGATCATCTCTAAGGAATTTGTGGGGTTTTCTCCTTTATGGTTTCCCCAAGGAAAATATTTGTGTCTATTGTCTCTTGTGATTGATTGTTGTGCATTTTATTCTCCTAGATAAGATCCTAAGATCATACTGTCTAATTAATAAAAATATAGCATGGTATCAGAGCTAACCTGAGCAGAAGACACTGTGCAGCTGCAGAAGCTATGGCTTCTTCATTTTTGGGTCTCTCTCCATAGATCATCAGCAAAAGGAGGCTAGACTAACTCTCCATTGAAGGGCGCAACTTTCTGTCAAAGCAGAATTTGATTCTGGGCATTTTCAGTTTTTTACCAACCACTACAGCAGCAATTAGGGATTTTTACAGAAGTGGAATTTTTGAGTGAGCCTAGAATAGGATTTCTCTCCTCCTCAAAATCAAAATTTAGAGACCAGAGTCAAAGTTTTTGGTTGAGTAAAACTCCGGGAAAGTTAAACCCTAGTTTGACCCCAGGCCTGAAAAAATATAAAATGCTAAAAATGGTAGTGTTGGTACATTTGCTATATCTCGGGATTGAAGAAGTACCAGGGGCCTAAATTTTCACAAGATGAACATAAAATATTGATGTACCTTGTGTGAAAATTTCAGCCACATATTCACTGTATTCTGGGAGATATGATTCCTCCAAATCAGGGTTCCAGCCTCTTCCATGATTCATACCTAAAACAGGACACCTAGGGAGAATTTCTATATCTCGGGCTACGAAGGTCCAAATAAAATTTATTAAGATGTTCCACATGGGGAAAAAAATTTAATTTATGTGGTAAAAGTTTTAGAATCCGAAGGTGAAATAGTGACATGTGGCAGTCCGTACAAGTTCACTAAGTTGAACAGTCTTGAAAGAAGCCACCTTGGGAAAACTGTCATAAGTCCAATTGGAGAAACCAATTCTGGTAAAACCTATGGTGTTGGAAATAGGACAGGTGAGGATACCTTAGTACAAATTTTTAGACACATAGGAGTAGTACTTTTGGAGATGATTCAGAAATAATATCAGGAATTTCTAAATAAGAATTTGGAAAACTAGGGCTTCCTATTCCGGGAGCTTCCCTCCACTGTTTTCAGAAAAGGAGTACATTGGATAGATCACCTTGAAGAGGTGCATATTTCTATCCAATAATATCAAAAATATTTGAAGTTTTGAAAATTAGGGTTTCTCTAACAAACCCTAGATCAACCAGCTCTGAAACCAAGACGGACACCTAAAATCGTTAGATATAATCTTTTGTTATTTACATTTGAGGTTCTCATTTCAAAATGACTAATCACACCAGCTTGATGACAAGCTTGGTGAAACTAAAAACTTCCAAGCATGGAAATATTGGATCTCATTAGTTCTTGAAGAAAATGAATTGGACACCTACATAAGTGGAAAGGCTCCAGTTCCAGAGGGAGATGAGGTTAAAGCCTTACACAAGAAGAACTTGGTTAAGGCCAAGAGGATCACCTTATAACACAAGTTTCTTCCCTAAAGAAACCTAAAGAGATGTTTGATTCCTTGACCAAGATATTTGAAGGGAAGAACATAAATCGAAAGATGACTTTGAGAAACTAGTTAAAGAATGTAAAGATCCAGAATGCAGAGACCATACAGTCATACTTTACAAGGGTCTCTCAAATCAAAGAACAGCTTGAAGCAATGGATGAAGAAGTATAGAATACAGAAATTGTGATAACCACCTTGAATGGATTCCCATGATCATGGGATTCATTTATTCAAGGAATGTGTGCCAGAAGAAAGTGATTACCTTCAATAGACTCTGGGAGCTCGGCTCATAATAAGAGAAAGAGAAGATGGGAGCAACTAGATATCAAGGTCTCACGATCCAAAGAAGATCCCTCAAGCGATGAGGAATATGAAGGACTCAACTCTTGAAGAACCTCTTATCCATATTATAATTTGGATAAGAAATGATGTTGTTATGAATGAAGAAGATGATGAAGTTGAAGGCTCAAGAAGGAGTCTACCCACGAAACGAATAAATATAAGTATTCAATTGTCATTTCATGATATTGTTTTGTTATGTATTTGTTTATATTCATTTTATGTGTTATGCATGATAGAATGTTTGCATTAATGACAGTACACTACTAATATGCATGTGATGGGTAAGTAGCTCATGGTGCTATACAACTCTCCATTGCTACTTATCTAGAATGAAACCTCTTTGCGGACATATTGGATTAGTGCACAATCTCAATGATGTCATGGTAGAGATGGAAGGAATCTAGAAAGTTGCCATGAGATATGGATGAATGTTGTATTGGCTAAAACAGTTGCATGATTATATCTTTATGCATAAGAATTTTCCATTATGAATATACCTTATGAAATGTTTCTAAACATACAACTAATGCATTTGACTTGTAGGAAAGATCACGTACAATCACCTACAAGAAAAGAAGGATGATACTTGTTCCGAAGAACAAGTGAAGACAGTTCAAGAAATAATCCAAGATGAAGAATAATATGATGATACTTTCAAATAAAGAAAGAGGGCTCATACAAACTCTAGTTATGTGACACTTTTGAGTGACATCATTGATGCAGATTCTTCCAGCTACGAAGAAGTAGCCAAGAAGAAAGGGAAGGAGAGTACCAGTTCAAGAAGAATGATGTCTAGGATGCGGTATCTGCAAGTTCCATCATGCAATAGATGGCAACATCATGGGATACAAGGAAAGACTCGTAGCACGAGGCTTCTCATGGAAAGAAGGCATAGACTACGAAGAGACATTTGCAGCAACTAAAAGTTAAGACACATGACAGGCAGACTCATGTGTGCAAATTAAAGAAGGTCGTGTACGAGCTCAGAAGAAACCCATGTGATAATACATACATGAGGATCTTGAAGATCACCTAGAGTGATAAATATCTTAACCTTTGCTACAAGTTTAAAGATGAAATCCTATAGAGGATGACAAGCTCACAGACGGGTGCGAGAAGAACTTTTGAAAAGGTTCAAGATAGAGGATCTTGGTATCTAGTGATCCTACATGGATACATAGAATATTAGTAGCATCGAAAGCTACTTGTCACTCCAGTACAAAATGTTTCAATGAATAGAGTATGAAAGGAAGAGGGAGAATGATGCTCCACTTCAGAGGGAGTGACTGTAGAAGATCCTGAGGTTCGACATGGTATGACAAGATGGACATATTACTGATGACTCTAGGATTTACAGAGAGTAAAGCAGATTCCAACATTTACTTCAATGTTAAAGGTGGACGACCAGTGATGCTCTTGTTATATGTTGATGACTTGTTCCTGACATAAAAGAGGAACTCATTAAAGTTGCAAGAAGGAGACTTGCTGTTGAATTCAAGATGAAGGACTTGGATATGATGCACTACTTTCTAGGCATGGAGGTGTGGCAAAATGTGGATGGAATCTCCCTAGGAAAAGGGAAGTATGCAGTAGAGATCCTAAAGAGGTTTAGGATGATGGATTGCAAGGCCATGACCACACCTATGGCATTGAACCTGAAGCTATTGAGTGTCGCTTCATCAGAATCGGTTGATGTCACAATGTATCGTCAGATGATTTGTTCCTTGATGTACCCGACGAATACGGGACAAGGTATTTTCTTTGTTGTGAACACATTGAGACATGTTCACCTGTTGGTTGCAAAGCATGCAGTGAGGTACCTGAAGGGTATAGTTTAGTATGCGCTCAAGTATGATACGAATCTGAAGATTAACCTAGAGGGTTATGTGGATTCAGATTGGGCAAGAAGTTCCATTGATAGGAAGAGCACTTCAGGATGCTACTTCAGTATGAGATCAGGTGTGATCTCTTGGTTTAGCAAGAAGGAGTCCTGCATGGCGGTGAGTACAGCCAAGGAAAAATATGTTGCCACTTGATAGGCTATTTGGGAGGTAGTATGTTTCTTTTGAAAACTACTACTTGAATTGATTGATATGACTTGCATTTTTTGTATGATGCAGAGAGGAGCAGTGAAGCTCCAGTATGTGATCCAGATCGAGATCTCTTGAAAGAGGGAGTTCTAGCATAGTCGGTGAGATAGGCTGTTTGAGCATAAAATCCCTGCGAAGCTCGTAGGTTGCTCAGACGTAAATAGTCCTACAGGTTGTCCTCATATGTAATCAGCCTTGGAAAAGCTCGCAGGTTATCCTTGGACGTAATCAGTCCTGATGTGATTCTATGCTAGAAATGGCTAGAGTGAAGTTTGAGTACTTCAGGGAGAATCTTGGTGTTCTCCAAATTGAGGTTCCTTCCAAGGGGAAGTGATGAGTTTGTGAACCTTTCTAATATGGTGGTAGGTAGGGCCTCCCACGGTTAGATGTAAGTGATGTGCCTTTCTAACATAATAGTAGGATTGGTTCCTCCCATGGTCAGATGTAAGTGTTGAACCTTTCTGACGTGGTGGTAGGCGGGGCCTCCCATGGTCAGATGTAAGTGCTATGCCTTTCTGACATGGTGGTAGGATTGGTTCCTCCTATGGTCAGATGTAAGTGTTGAATACTGCATCCAGCATGAAAAAGGGTTGGCTCTGTAGTCGAAATCCTTGCATAGGCAAGGTGTTGCATCTAGTACGAAAAAGGACTGGTTATGTAAGGGAAATCCTTGCAAGAGTCAAGGTACTGCATCCAGTATGAAAAAATACTGGCTCTAAAGGGGAAATCCTTACAAGAGGCAAGGTCCTGCATCCAGTATTAAAAAGGATTGGCTCTGTAGAGGAAATCCTTGCAAGAGTCAAGGTGTTGCATCCAATATGAAAAAGGACTGGATCTGTAGGGGAAATCCTTGCAAGAGGAAATGTGTTGTGTAACGTCCCCAACCCTCCAACCGGCAAAGAGGACGCTACCACTGCTACTATCTACCCGGTAAACGAGGCCCGTAAACTTACGATGATAAAAATTGAAATGCATTGAAGTAAAACATGCATAATTATTCATCATACAGTGGAAGAAAAACCATACATTCAAGCATTTAGCATGTTCATTGTAATTCATTATCAAATGTATTTACAGGGATTTAAGCACAAGAATACTTATCTTATGAAGAAGGACACCCTGCAACCAGCTATGTCACTGCAACATTCCACCCAACCATAGGCTAGTGTGCTCCTTAACCTCTCAGTAACACCGCCACCCTTGAGTTGGACATGATTCCATAAGGGGTAAGGGGAAACTAGTAGGCTCACACATAGCCAGGGGTACACAACTCATTTGATCCAACACAGTTGGGTTTATCAGTCCATCAGGGAGCTGGGGAAAGCTGACTGCTAAGCTGGTGGGATCACTGAAGAGCAAAGGACACTTGCACCAAAACTAGCCTGATTTCTAGGACACACACACAAACACCCAACATAAGGAATCAGTCCCTTCTCTATTGCACAATCCCTCAGGCCATGACTTACCTGGGCCAGTGCTATTCAAGGGGTGGGGAGAAGAAAGCCATCCCTTTATATTTGCCTATGCGACTCCCGAATACACCAGGTTTATTAAGCAGACCAAGCCTTAATTCCCACTCCAAAACAGTCCAAATACCAACCACTACATTCACACAACAAAATTGATCCATTCACAGCTCTGGGGAAGAAAAAGGGAAACATTACTGCAGCCAAAATGGTGATACACAGCTCAGATTGAGCAAGACAATCCCAGAGTTGTTCTTATCCCTAACGTGGCCAAAACAACTCAGCAACAACCCACACTCATGGGGAAAACAATAGCCACGATTTATCCACTGAAACAACGTGAAAGACACAGCCCGATTGGGAAGAGAATTCAGATGCAACAGACTCTCAGCGTGGAGATGGATTCATATACACAGACCATAAAACCTGTAAGGTAACTACACACAGCAAAATCCAACAACGAGATTCACACACAAGAAACTTCCATCCATTTTTTAGGGAACCCGACGTGGATGTCTGGTGATGAGGAAAACATCCCAGACCCAAAATTGTGAATATGAGAACCCACACAGCCAATTCATGAAGGTGAGGCCACTCCCCCAGTTCTCTGCGTGAGAAAAATATGAAGAATCCGTCTTGGTCTCTTCCTACCCATGTGAGGGTGAACATGCTCCTTGGTGGAGTGTGCATGTGGGCAAGGACTGACAGTCCTGCCACACCACTGTCTGTGCAATAACTGCCCCAACTAACATCAGAGGATTTAATTTGGTAGTTGAAACAGGAATAAGACAAAAAGGTTGTTGAATGAGACAATGGATAAAGGGTGAGTAAGACAAAAGATAGGTGACAACTAAATGGGTTTATTAATTGACACTTGGTTTTTTCCCCAATGACTCCCAAGGTTAGAAATTTCCCCCTCCTTATCCTTAGGAAAATCATGCCCTTTTCATTATGGTTGCATTAACATAGTTGTTTGTGCATATTTTTAATTAAAAGTGCATATTTAAATGATGTGAAAATTATAAGGTGCCAGCTAGCACAAATACACCATCGAAAACGGTTTTAATCATCGAAACATAAAATGATAAATCAATGGTGGGGATTTTGCCTTTAGCTCCACACCATGATTAATTACAATATATACATCATATACATTTTAATACAAATGGGGTCAAAAAATGGGGTGTTACATTCCCCTCCCCTTTCAATAGCACTGTCCTCAGTGCTCTACAAAATTGAACAAAATGCTACACTGGTACCACCTCAATGTTCTGCAGAATCAAACAAAAATGGATGTGCCAATCGCATGGCATCCTTCAGCTCCCATGTAGCCTCTTCAAGACCGCAGTGCTCCCATTGCACCTTTACCTGCCCTATGGCTCGGTTCCATAGCATTGTGACCTTCCTGTCGAGGATGCTACCTTTGTCAACTTGTCCACCACAACCATGATGGAATTGTGTTGTCTCTAAGTCATTGGCAATCCTGTAATAAAATCCATGGAAATAACTTCCCATTTCCATTATGGAACTGGCAAAGGAGACAACAAACCTGCAGGGTGTTGATGCTCAACCTTTACCTACTGACGTTTCATACACCTTGAAATATATTCAGCCATGTCCTTTTTCATTCCTGGCCAAAAGTACTACTTTCTAGCTGTAGCAATTGTCTTCTGATATCCTAAGTGACCAGAATATGGAGCTTGATGGATCTCATCCATAACAACTCTCCTCAAATATGCTACTTTTGGAATGCAAATTCTTCCTTTATAAGTAAGAAGTTCGTCTTCTTCCAATTTATATCCGTCATACCTCTTCTCAAGACCTTGATGTTGCAATTTTTATTTTACTTTCTCATACAATTCATCTCCAATGGTATGATTAACAATCTGCTGCCTCAAATCTGATTGGAAAATACTAAGAGATGCCACATGCATTTCCTGCACCTTCCTGCTGAGCGCATAAGCTACCTCATTCTCGTTTCCTTTTATGTGCTTGATTTCAAAATCAAACTCACATAAAAACTCCAGCCATATCACTTGCCTAGCATTCAAAGTAGGCTGATCAAACAAATACTTCAGACCACAATGGTTTGTCCTTAGCTCAAATCTTCTACCCATCAAGTAATTCCTCCACATCTTAAGAGCATGTACTATGGCTGAAAGCTCTAGATCATGAGTGTCATAGTTCTTCTCATGCTCCTTTAGCTTTCTTGACTCGTAACATATCACGTGGTTGTCTTGCCTAAGGACTCCTCCAAGTCCTTGCTCGCATGCATCAGTACATACCACAAAATATTTCTCTAGGTCTACAACTTTCAATACTGGTGCACTGGTGAGAAGATTCTTCAACTGCTAGAAGTTTTCTTCACACCCAAATGTCCATTCAAACTTTATCCCCTTCTTTTGCAACGAAGTGATGGCATGTGCAAATTTGGAGAATCCTTCAATGAATCTCCTGTAGTATCCTACAAGTCCCATAAAATATCTTACATCTGTCACATTTCTTGGAGTAGGCCAATTCATAATGGATTCAACCTTTTCAGGGTCCACCAATATACCCTCTTCTAAGATAATGTGACCCAAGTACTGAATTCTATCTCTATAGAAGTCACACTTGCTCAGCTTTTCATATAGCCGATGCTCCCTAAGAAATTGCCATGTCAATCTCAAATGCTCTTCATGCTCTTCTTCATTCTTAGCATAAATAAGATTGTCATCAAGGAAAACAAGAACAAGCATGTCCAAATACCTGCTAAAGACACTATTCATAAGGCACATAAATGTAGCTGGTGCATTTGTGAGACCAAATGGTACCACTACAAACTCATAATGTCCATACCTTGTTCTGAAGGTTGTCTTATGAATGTTTTGATCCTTTATTCTCACCTGATGGTAACCAAACCTCAAGTCAATCTTGGAAAATACCTTTGCTCCCCTCATTTGATCAAAGAGGTCATCGATCCTAGGCAAAGGATATTTATTCTTCATAGTAACTTTATTCAGCTGTCTGTAATCAATACACAACCTAAGTGTACCATATTTCTTCTTTACAAACATAACTGGTGCTCCCCACAAAGACACACTCGGCCTGATATACTTCTTCTCCAACAACTCCTGTAGTTGCATCTTCAACTCTAGCATTTCTGGTGTACTCATTCTGTAGGGTGTCTTGGACACTGGTGCTGCTCCTGGCACAAGTTCAATTGTGAAATCAATGTCCTTGTTTGGAGGAAGTTCTAGAATCTCATCAGGAAACACATCCCTGAATTCCTGCAACACGTGAAAGTCCTCCAACCTAGGAGTTTCATTCTCTGTTGCCTCCAAAATATGAGTTGCATACAACTAGAAACATTTCCTACAAGACTTCTTCAATTGCATTGCTGAAATCTACCTCACATAAATCACCTTTGGAATACCTTTTACCACTACTGGGTTCCCTTCTTCATCCATGCATTCGAAAGTCTTATTGTAACAATCAAGCTTTACCCTATGAGATTCTAACCAATTCATTCCAATGAGGACATCATAGGAACCAAGTGGTAGAACATTCAGATCTATGCAAGTTAGCAATCCATTCATGACCAATGGACATTTCTCTACCACTTCACTAACCTTTCTCTTAGTTCCAGTGGCTAGCTGAACTAACCAAGATTTTCTATGCTTTACTTTCTTAAAAGCACAAATCTCTATTACTCTAGGGGTAATGTAACTGTGAGTAGAACCAAGGTCAATCAAAATAGAAATGGATTGCTCAACAATCTTACATGTAACTTCAACCACAATTGACTGGTGATCTGCCTGGTGGTCCTCCAGTGCTACATAAATCCTAGGGACAGCCCTTGCTACTTTACCCACTATTTCTGCTTCTTGAATGTTGTAAGCTGGTCTTGCACTCTCATTCTTGAGTGGACAATTCCTGTGCATGTGGGGCCCTCCACATTTCCAACATTAGAGAGTTTCTTTGTTCTGTTGTGGATCTCTTAGCTTCTCTCCCACCACTCCAGCTGGCTTACTCGCAGCTTGGGATGGTTGCTTTTGTTGATTCATGAAGTTAGAAGGTCTGAAACCTTTCTTCCTTTGGTTAGACTTCTCATTCTTCTTGTCCTTCCATGTCTTACGGTAATCAGGTTTACCTTTGATTTTCTCATAGAAATACTTAGCCTTCCTTATTGATTCTTCAAGAGTTCTAGGTTCATAAAACTCGATCATGTCTTTGTAAGACTGAGGCAAGCCACTGAGGAAACGTTGGATCTTCACCTTCTCATCTTTGATGTACCTGACATACCTCAATAGTTCCAAGAACTTATTTGCATACTCTTCCATGGTCTGATGTCCCAATCTCGGCTCATGGAATTCTTTAATCTTATCATCATAGTACCTGTCAGAGAGGTACTTCTGCTTGAAGTATTTCTTGAATTGTTTCCACACAATTCTTCTTTCATTAACCTTCTTTACTTGCCTATGGTGTTCCCACCATGTGGATACTCTTCCAGTCAAATTGAATATAGCTACCCTTGCTTTCATATTTCCAGAGTAGTCTTGAACTTGGAAATACTTCCTCATCCCAAGAAGCCAAGCCTCAGCTTCTTGACCAGTCTTGACCTCACCATTAAAAGTAGGAGGCCTTGCCTTTTTGAATTCATCTCGTGAATTGTTCTTGTAATGTCTCCTCCTCTTATTCGTATGAGATGGAGAGCTTGAATCCCCACTGGTTTTCTCAGAATCATATGACCCACTGGTAGGAAATTCTGGAGTATTCCTCCTATCCCTGGAACCCTCCTGGAGACATGGGACCTTTTACGAGAATCTCCCTTGTCGCTACTTTTGCTTCTTTCTGGATTAGTTGTCTAATGCCCAGATTTTATCTGTCCCTGGATGTCTGTCAAACTTTGCAGTATAGATGCATTTATCTGATTTTGATCTTCTTGAGCCTTAAGCATCCTTTCATTGTCTTCTTTGCAACTTTTCAAATCCACCATTAGGCTCCTCATGGTGGCTGCAAAATCTGGGGGAGTATCTTGAAATCTTCTCCCATTGGACTTTGTCTCGTCATTCCCAACCTTGAAATTTTCTCCCATAGCATTTTCCTTGAACTCATAGGGATCCTGTGCGTCATTCATGTCATAGATCCTCATCTTGGCCCAACTAAGAATGGATTTTTTTTAAACTACTTTATGCGGAATGTTGCCTCTGAAGGTGACTACAATTCTACACAATGTGTTAATAAACATAATTGTTAGCTGCATAACAATATCATGAGTTCATAATTACTTACCTGCATTTGGACCACACTATATTGACAACTTGTCAAAACAAATAATTTTCTTTTCACCAAGAACGACGGTCTTAGGGGGATGACAGGGGTCAAGGGGGCTTTCCCCCTTGTTGCGCATAAGATCACTGCAATTTTTTGCCTTTTCAGCACTAGCAAATCCATTGAAAATCTGCTTTTCCCACTGAAAAATAAAATAAAATAAAAAATATGATTTTTTTTCATCTAATCGGATCCCTTCCCAACTAGCCATCCGATGTATCGGGTCACTACTTGACAACTCTTCTAAAACCTCAGCGGACCAATCTTCAATTGTCTTTCGATGCACATCAGGTTGATCTTCCTTTGTCTTCCGATGCACATCAGCTCGATCTTCCTCTGTCTCCCGATACACATCAGCTCGATCTTCCCTTATCTTCTGATGCACATCGGCTTGATATTCCTCTATCTTCTAATGCACATCGGCTTGATCTTCCTCTATCTTCTTATACACATCGGCTCGATCTTCCTCTATCCTCCAATGCACATCAGCTCGATCTTCCTCTATCTTCTGATGCTCATCAACTTGATCTTCCTCTATCCTCTGATACACATTGGCTCTATCTTCCTCTATCTTTCGATGCACATCAGCTCGATCTTCTATTCTTTTCTGAATTTTCCTATACTTAGAAAAATTTGCAAATTTTTCTTCTTATCTTCCTCTTTCTACCGCCGTGTCGGCTCCCTTGGCTCCGCTTAGCCAAGACCTTGGGCTCCTCCCAACCGAGAACCTCAGTTGCTTCGACTAACTGGCTTTAGCAAACATCATTTGATAATTTTAACACTTCAAAAAGTTTTCAATTTTTTTTTTCCTGTTGGGTTTCTCTATCGGATGGACTCATCTCAAGTCATCTGATGTATCGGATGGGCTTCCACCTAAGTCATCCGACGTATCGGATGGACTTCAGCCTAAGTCATCTGACATTTTCCATACTTAGAAAAAAAAATTGAAATTTTCATGTCTTTCACATTTTTCCTCTATAACCTCGCCTCTGTCACTGCTTCTTCATGGCCCATTGAATCCCATGCTGAAACGTGTGCTCTGATACCACACTATAACGTCCCCAACCCTCCGACCGGCAAAGAGGACGCTACCACTGCTGCTATCTACCTAGGAAACCAACCCCATGAACTTACGATGATAAAAATTGAAATGCATTGAAGTAAAACATGCATAGATGCATAATTCTTCATCATACAGCGGAAGCAAAACCATACATTCAAGCATTCAGCATGTTCATTGTAATTCATTATCAAATGTATTTGCAAGGATTTAAGCAAAAGAATACTTATCTTATGAAGAAGGACGCCCCGCAACCAGCTATGTCGCTGCAACATTCCACCCAACCATAGGCTAGTGTGCTCCTTAACCTCTCAGCAACACTGCCACCCTCGAGCTGGGCATGATTCCACAAGGGGTAAGGGGAAACTAGCAGGCTCACACATAGCCAAGGGTACACAACTCATCTAAGCCAACACAGTTGGGTTTATCAGTCCATCAGGGAGCTGTGAAAAGTTGACTGCTAAGTTGGTGGGCTCACTGAAGAGCTAAGGACACCTGCACCATAACTATCCTGACTTCTAGGACACCCACACCGAACAAAAGGAATCAGTCCCTTCTCTACTGCACAGTCCCTGAGGCCATGACTTCCCTTCCAGTGCTATTCAAGGGCTCGGGAGAAGAAATCCAACCCTCTAAATCTACTTATGTGACTCCCGAACACACCAGGTTTATCAAGCAGACCAAGCCTTCATTCCCACTCCAAAATAGTCCAAAGACCAACCACTGCATGTACACAGCAAAATTGAGCCATTCACATCTTTGGGAAAGAAAAAGGGAAACATTATTGTATCGAAAATGGTAATACACAGCTCAGACTGAGCAAGACGATCCTAGAGTTGTTCTTGGCCCTAACATGGCCAAAAAAACTTAGCAGCAACCCAAACTCGTGGGGAAAACAACAGCCACGATTTCTCCACTGAAACAATGGGAAAGACACAGCCCAATTGGGAAGGGAATTCAAACACAACAGACTCTCATCATGGAGATGGATTCATATACATAGACCACAAAACCTGTAAGGTAACTACACACAGAAAAATCCAACAACAAGATTCACGCATAGGAAAATTCTATACGTTTTTTAGGGAACCCAACGTGGATGTCTAGTGATGAGGAAAACTTCCCAGACCCAAAATCGTGAAGATGAGAACCCACACGGCCAATTCATGAAGGTAAGGCCACTCCCCCCAGTTCTCTGTGTGAGAAAAATATGAAGAATCCATCTTGGTCTTTTCCTGCCCACATGAGGGTGAACGTGATCCTTGGTGGAGGGTGCATGTGGGAAAGGACTGACAGTCCTGCCACACCACTGTCCATGCAATAACTGCCCCAACTAACATCAGAGGATTTAATTTTGTAGTTGAAACGGGAATAAGACAAAAAGGTTGTTGAATGAGACAATGGATAAAGGGCGAGTAAGACAAAATATATGTGACAACTAAATGGGTTTATTAATTGACACTTGGCTTTTCCCCAATGGATCCTAAGGTTAGAAATTCCCCCCTCCTTATCCTTAGGAAAATCATGCCCTTTTCATTATGGTTGCATTGGCATAGCTGGTTGTGGGTCTTTTTAATTAAAAATGCATATTTACATGATGTGAAAATTATAAGGTGTCGGCTAGCACGAATACACCATCGTCAACGGTTTTAATCGCCGAAACATAAAATGATAAATAGATGGTGGGGATTTTTCCTTTAGCTCCACACCACAATTAATTACAATATATACATCATATACATTTTAATGCAAACGGGATCAAAAAATAGGGTGTTACATGTTGCATCCAGTATGAAAAAGGACTGGCTCTGTAGTGAAAAACCTTGCAAGAGGAAAGGTGTTGCATCCAGTATGAAAAAGGACTGGCTCTATAGGGGAAATCCTTGTAAGAGGCAAGGTGTTTCATCCAGTATGAAAAAAGGACTGGCTCTATAGGGGAATTCCTTCCAAAGTCAAGGCAGTACATCCAGCATGAAAACATGAAAAAGGGTTGGATATGTTGATGAAGACTTACATGGAGGCTAGGCCTACAACCAACATGAAAAAGAGTTGTCTCTGTATAACTTCCTATGACGAGTAGAATTAAGATATAGCACCATTTGATCTAGATAGAGAAAGCAGATTTGATGATGATCCAGTGATGATACAGACTTGATGATAATCCAGACTTGATGATGATCCAGTGACGAAGACTTGTGCTGATGAATTGTGTCTAGAGAATGCCTTCCTAGTTAAGAGGGAGTGTTGATGTATTTGTAACTTCGGAATGTATTCACTTCTATATCTTATATTGTACCCCGATGTTCCTATCGGGAGAATCACGTATATTTCATTGTACCCCTATGTTCCTATTGGGAGAGTCATTAATATAATAAATTCATGTAAATTCATTGAGGTTAACTCTCCGTTGTAATTTGGGGCAATAGTCCCCACAATTGAGTTGAGGTTAACCCTCCTTGTTGATCAGGGGGCAAAGTCTCCATAGTTGTGGGGCATTAGGGTTATTAGACTCTCCTAGAGAAGTCAGCCCTAGTAATTTATTCTCAAGTTGGAAACTAGTATAAATAGAGAGTGAGCCTCTCTATTTTAGATATGCAGTCACTCAACTGGGGTGCATGAGTGAGAGAGGAAGTGCTGGCACAAGTGAGAGAGATTAGTTGTCGAAGATCATCTTTATGCATTTGGGTTTTAATGCTGCCACTGGTGCTCATTCTATCTCTGAGGAAGTTGTGGGGTTTTCTCCTTTATGGTTTCCTCGAGGAAAAACTTCATGTCTATTGTCTCTTTTGATTGATTGTTGTGTATTTTATTCTCTCAGATAAGATCATAAGATCATACTATCTAATTGATTAAATTCTAACAGAAGCAACAAGATTTGGATCAGCCAGCTTATTTCCTAATTATGTTCCTCCAAGTCCAGTAGAGGAACCTAAAGTTATTGTTGAAAATAATGTCAAATATCAATTAACAACACCATCTACACCAAAAGGAGTTAATTTCACTGTGAAGATTATCCCCAACTTGCAGAACACAGGATTCATCGACCATGACCTTCAAAAGTTCCCAGAACTTGAAATGAAGAAGTATATGACAACTATCTTCGAAACTGAGGATGGACCTATTCACATTGTCATGATGGAATGGGTGAGAGGATTACATAAATTGGGATTGTTGTCGATGATGCATATTCCACACTTTGGTCGCATAATGGAAGTGAATACATGTGTGAAGAAAATCCTCTTGTGTTTTCACAGAGGATTCTTATGGCTCCATATAAAAATATCAGTTTACGTCGAGCTAATAAAATCCATCATGATACTTCCTCTTACAAAGGTCTATCGAGTTCCCTTCTTCATTGGAAAGGACTAGGATACAACTCTGACAAATAGAATGAAGGAGAACTATAAAATATCGAGGGACAAGAGAGGCTCTGACATCACCTCTATCAATGACATTGTCATTTGGTTTGTTGCCAAATTTTTATCCAGGAAGCTTCTAAGGAAGATGTGACTGAACCAATACACTGCAGGAACAAATGTTGCAACAGAGCAGTGCGTAGCGAGCATCCATATGAACTGGTCGAAATATTTATTGAACAAGTTATTAGCATATGTTGCAAATGAGTAGGAAAAGGGTTATCCCTTTAATTATTCCTGGATTTTGATTTCAACTTCATTTGTCGCATGGGTAGAACCATCGAACTACCAAGGGTAGATGTCCCTATACCATGTCAAGGAGAAAGATACCAGAATCTCTAGTTTGACAAGGAGAATCTACAACAGAAAAAGGATAACAATATTGAATATTATTTGTAAGGAGAGACATTCACATATTTTATTCAAAATCAGGAAAGAGTAATAGAGTAAATAATTAAAAGGTTTCACAGCATCATCAAATTTTCGGTCGAGGCTCACCATATATTTTTGCAACCGCACCAAGACCCACCTAAATAGTGTCTAGCTACATAGGTTTATCTATCTGCTAAAGAAATTGACACAATTATTAAGGACTAACCTGAATAATGGAGCGTACCTGTCGCTAAGGATCAAATATCTGCAAAAATTGAGTCACAACAGTATGACCCACCAGAGAAGTAGAATGGAAATCAAGGAGGATATCCACCAGTTGTAGAAATCCCAAGAAGCTCTCCCTTTGATAGTAAAAATGAATCCAGTGCGACCCCGATAGATCCAGAGTTGGGGGATAAAAGTAAACAATCTGAAAAGACTAAGAAGAGTCACAAGAAGAGGAAGGTCGACAAGAGAACTGGAATTGTTGGTCTTACAAATGATGATTATAACATAATTACATATCGAATGGAGGAAGTCACAAAAAGATGTAGAAATATGGGAACGACACATAGAATTGGTAAGCAACATTACATATTTACTACATACACTTTGTACTAAATCAATTTAGAGTAGCGGTCGAGCAGGAGTCGTATTCTACTGTGTTGTAGGACCAAGTGGGCCCATCTGAAGAGCGACATGTCGAAGTACCGTCGACGTCTCCACACATAAAAATTCAGGTGAATTTGATAGCAATTGACTTAGGGACCGTAGAATACAATGCCATGATCAAGGATATTGAACATGTGACTTTTGATTTCTCTGTAGTACATATGTATCTATTTCATGCTATTCAACAGATTGTTGTAGAGGAGATGAAAGCAAGAGAGTGTGGGTTGTTTGGCCAACTCAAGACATCAAATAAAATTGTTACATCGTTGAAGAATACATTCAAGGAGACAGAGGAGAAAGAAAAAAAATGGTGGGATGATAGACATCAACTGGATGTAGCTGTGACACTCACTTGTAGTAGTTTCGTTGAGGAAGGGATTACACCCGAGATGTTCTTCGAAGCAAAATTTTTCCAAGTGGGTGAGGTAGCTGGGAATATTTCCAAACAAGTCATGGATTTGGAATCAAATATGGCTCCCAATACACCTCTGGAAGTATTGGAAGAGTGATAGAAGACAACAACTGAGGTTGCGCAGAAGATTGAGGAGGCAGAGACACTTTGTGCCAAAATAGTCGAATAGGTTTCTCAATCATGGCAAGCCTTGATAGAAGAAACATAGAAAGAACATGTTATAGAGCACCTGCATACTGCTGAAGTAAACTTTAGCCAACTAAAGAATGAATTAAAGAAGTTCGAAAGATTGAAAAATATGACCAAGGTTGTAGATTTGAAAAACTTACAATAGCAAGTAGCTAGAATGTGAACACAATAGTAACAAAGAATAGATCATGTCCTAGAGCTACATACAAAAGTGGAACTTGGTTACAGGTATCATTCGACCTATGCATGAAAAGGTGCAAAACATTTTGGGCATGACAAGAATGCCAACTTTGAAACATATTAGTTCCAAACTTGTGGACCAAATGAGGAAAGTGCAGGAAGAGGTGCGACAAGAAGTAGAATAAGATGTGAAAATATTTCAATATTTTCGGAGAAAAATCACACCAACAGAAATTTCAAACTAATGTGGCTCAGGATGATCCACAGATGAGTGTTTGGGGCCTATTGGCCCTAAGAAAATACAAGAAAAGAGTGACTAGAATCTTGCTCGTAAAGATGAATATTTCGGTCGCAATATGAGAAAAACCCATGATGGAAGAATCCGTGACAAAAGAATAATAAAGTAGGTCGAGATGATTAGTTCGACCTATTTTTGGCAAACAATTAGTTAGACTAATAGTATACTTTTGGGAAATAAAGCATGTTTGTAAATTGGGTTGATAGTACATATTTTTATATGTAATGGGACTGGTTAAATTTGTAAGACATCCTGTTGACTAACAATTGAGAATCAGTCAACGGGTAAAGAAGAGTTGTAAAATCCTATAAAGTCAATCCAAGATGTGTGTGGATGACAAAATGTAATAGAGAGAAAATAATAGAAGAAGAAAAGAAAGAAAAATAAAGAGAAACAAAAAATCAGAGAGCATGAGATGAGAAAGAAGTCATTGATTATAAAGAAGATCAAAAGAATAGTTTGCAAGCTGTGTGCGTAGACCAAAGGTGCAAAACCATTTCTCATGCTATATGAAGAGACCTTCGTGGTTTTTCCCATATGGGTTTCCATGTTAAACCTTCTGTCTGTGTGTCTTTAATATATGTGTTTATGTCAAATGCATATATGTCGTAAATTAATCTGTTTAAGTATGTCGATCATCTAATAGATATAAATGGTATAGATTGTGAATGCATAATTAATAATAGAGACCATATGTTATACTCTTTTATATTGTCAATATGAGAAGACCAATAATACAGCCCAATCATTATGTTATACTCCTTGATGATGTATGTATGAAGATAGAAGTTTATTCCTCGGTTTGGGTCAAGTGACCTGATAATGCTATAATAAGGAAATCCCCCTCATTAACTGCAGAAACATGGTTCTGGCAGTCCCCATAGATATATCAAGTGAGGTTGCATCTGTGTCATAAGTGTTGTCGATGGGTTCATTCTCTATCAGGCTGATATCTTGGGATTTGTTGACAAACAAGGGATATGAACTTGGGTCAACATATAATTAAGCCAACAGCACCTGAGCTATTTCCTTTATGCGTCGACCATTCCCTGGAGCCTTCTCTATTTGTTGATAGAGTGCCATCGACGCATATTTCCAGGAGATAAGAAAAACATCATATTCCTTTCCATCATGAGCAAGGAGCATCAGCTAGTAGAGGACGCATCGGTTAAACCCTGTAGCGAGCACCAAGGTAAGTCTTCAGTGACCCTTTTGGATTGATTCTAGACTTTGTTGGGAGTGTTTTTAGCTTTTATTTTAATCGAATCAAGTGCATTTTTGAATTATATTATGCGGTCTCTTTGAATTATATGTTCTTTTCATTCAAAGAAGAGTTTATGTTTATTGCACTGAATTTTACACTTGTTTCTTTGCTTGAAGCCTCTTGTTCTTTTATGTGGATTGTATTCATTGAAACTGGAAAATTTGCAGTTCATTTTTCTGTGCATGTGTTGAGTTTGTCATGAGTTATTTTATATTGGGATTACTCTTTGTTTCCTTAGATCTATGTAGAAGAGAGCAATTGATCTTTCTTTTCTGTAATAATTCAAAGAAAATTTTTTGTTTTGATCTTCTTTATTAGATTGAAAAATACTTGAAAATCAAAAAACAATTTTTTTTAGTTTTAGTTTACTTCAAATTTTCCTTTTGTTAAATCTTATTTTTATATAAAAAGAAAATAAGAAATTACAAGTTTCATAATATAGTAAATAATCTTTGTTTTAGTCTTTGATCGAAAATGTTAATTTGATCTTTTTCTTCCTACCTTTAGAGATCTATTTTTCATTTTTGTTGGAAACATGGGAAACAAAATTCTAGTTCCAAGTTTGGTGTATGTTATTCAATTTCTCCATTTGGGAAAATAACCTCTTACTCTCTCATAAGTAGGGAATCCATTAAAAAGAAAAAGTGAAAGATTTGCATCTCATCCTTGCATGGTTTATGAGTCAGTCTTCAGTAAATATGCCCACTTAACCGCTTTAGATAAAAATAATCCCTAGTTAGGTTAAATTTCTTAGCAAGAAGTGTGTGATAGGTTAGAGACATGTTTCGGCATTGTTATAGATGATTTTACCACACATGGTTGATCACATATTTATGGCCTGCCCTGTCCCTCTACAGACTCTTTAGATCCCATGGACTGGTATTATCCGTTGATGTTCCAAGATCATCCCTTAAAAACCCCTGTCTATTGTTGTGCGTAACTTTTAATCCCATTCTCATGTGTACACGCGACTTTTGACCTCAAACCCGCGTACATCGCGATGGGTGCATAAGTCCAAACATTTTTGGAATTTTCCTCATATAAGTCTGAATAACTTGACTCTTGCCCTTCCAAATGCTTTGAGAACGCTCGGATTTGACCCTCCGTTACTCTTTTGGAGTGATATATAAGGAACCCCTTGGATACATTGAAGGGGAGGAATTCAAGAGAAAAGATACTATAGTCCATTGTTGCCTCAGTTTGCTTGTACTTGAGTCTGCATCCCTTTGTCACTTTGGAGCACTTTGTGTTCTTTCCAAGCTTGCCTTTGCTTTGTGAGCTTGCTATCAAGAGATGGAGGATTGAGGTGGTGGAGACCCAAGTGGAGGAATCGGTTTCTCCAGTTCATAGACATGTCGACAGAGGTTGTCACTCTTGTAATCTCTGATTTTATTAATAGAAATATCTTTTCTTGTCCAAATAATGTGCATTTCAAGGAATATTGAATCCATGGATATGTTTAATTGCTTGTAAATTATTGAATATATATGCTAGAGTGGGTCTAACACATCATTATATAGCATGCTTGTCTTGTTTTTTGTTGTTGAGAGCGAATCGCTAAAGTAAGCATGAATTGGAAAAGCTCAACAGGGATCTACTTCAATCATCCAGAACAAGGTGCAATTCGATATCCCCTAGTGTTAGATGTTTGGCTTCTCTTGCATATTGGGAAATATTCATTTCTGGTGTCTAGCTGTCTGTTGTGGTACACCCCAAGCCATAGGAAGTTTCTATCTGTAACAAAATTAAAAACTCTGCTGAGGAAGCTCCTTGTTTTTCTTTGGGGATGGGGGCACAACGTGTTTTATACTTTCTCTTTGTTTCTCCCTGTTTCTGTGTCGATTTTATAGTATGTTCATACATTGACACTCCCCGTGATTGGTTTGACCTTTGGCCTTCATTTTACCATTGTTTTCTCTGTGTATAGGAATTTCAGCTGAACAATCATGTACATACATGGGTTTTAGCTGAAAATGCACGTACATACGTCGTTGTTCCTTCAACAGTCACATACATCCTCCCTTTTCGTTGAGTTTTTGATGTGAGAAGTTGTTGGGTGGGTTGTGAGTGTGGTTGGGTCCCCCTATGCTCGTTTGATTTTTGGCCTTATTTTTACCACTGCATTTGTCTGTGTACGTGGGTTTTCCTTGCCTAGCCGTGTACATACGCTATGGTTCTTTAAACAGTCATGTATGTCCTCCCTTTTGGTTGAGTTTTTTATGTGAGAAGTTGTTGGTGGGTTATGAGTGTGGTTGGGTCCTCCTTTGTCAGTTGATAGCTTCTCTTGTGACCAGAGACCGCTTTTTCATTGATTTTTCTTTTAAATTAGTTTTAGTCATTTATATTTTTGTTTTTCCATTAGTGCATTACTCTTTTTGTCTCGGTGTCTTGCTAGGATTATGTTTTATACTTGCTGCAGAGACTGAGAGTTTTAAATGACTTTTATTGCATTTTTCATTCTTTTATATTGAAAAATACATAATAGTTGCATTCTTACTTGCATCTCACATATGGATTTAAGGAGATATTTGCATTGGATTTCTTGGATGAGAGTTGTGTTTAGGCTTTCATATATGAAGAATTTCATTGGCATTCGGAAAGGAAAATCTTGCACCTCATGTAGTGGCATACCCTATTTTTCATTCTACACAATTGCACTTGGCATTTCTTTTTAAGTGTGCATATTTACTTCACTGCTAAGTCATAAATTCATTAGTTGCATGGCCATTTCCATTTGAGTAATTACATCCAACTAAAATCAACGCTTAATAAAATGAATTACACTCTTCTCTTTTATAGGGTGCATCAACAAGATTAGGTTTTAGGGTCTTGAAATAGTCCATTGTGAGTTAATTCTCCAAGACCACTAAACACAACAAGTAGGTGTCTGTCTAGGTGAGAGAGTGAAATCCTTGGTATAATTAGTGTTCTCAGGAGGCTCCTCTTACATAGGAGTTAAGCACGAGGCAACACACACGATTGTGATAAGGATGACCCCTGGTCACTTTCTGTGAGTGTCGAAGATATTTCCAGGCTCGTATTTGTATATGGGGGCTCTTTTGAGTTTTGGGCTTTGCTACCCTTCCCATACGGTCGATGCCACCTATGATTGTTTGCATTGGTTATATTTGGGTGACCTTAGTTTCCTTACCTAGGTATCGCAGGGGGTACTTGCAGAGGTTATTATGCAGGTGTCCTGACTAGGTAGGGGTCAGAAATCATAGTCGCTATATGTGTTAAAGCTAAGGGCCACTATAATTGGTTACAAACCTCTGCTTATAGTGTATGGGAATCTCGAGCCTCTCCTAGGGGAGACATACCTGCTTCATTCGAGAGCTCACTTATCCTCCCCTTGGCTTGCTTGCATTTTGGTTGTATATTTTCTTAGGAGTCTGCTCTTTGTGCGTTAGTTGTCCTTTGGTATCGTGGTTACTTGAGTATACTTATGCTCTCTTGAGTTCAAATCCTTTTATTTTCAGCATTCCTGGTATCCTATCACCCGTCCTTGGTCATAATATGAACCCTGGTCTCGTACTTGGGAGCATCACAGCCCCTTACCATGCTCATGGATTTGGGAATGGTCATATTCCATCCTCTACTCCATTTGTTGAGGATTTGTATTCCCTTCGCTCAGTCTTTACACTAGTGGTCACCTTCACAGGGATGGTAGTGGATACGTGAATGTTGGATCTTCACCTTATTTTCCTTCTTATGTCACATCATCCACCACATTGTTTACTTTGAATGTAGTTGCCATGATCAATCCTCCTTGTATCCTATAGTTTGGACTCTTTACTAACTGTTTCCAACTATTTTGGCCTAATATTGTTGTGATGTAGGGTCCAATGTTTTTGTACACTCTCTCCGAGTCTTTGATTTGTTCGTGTCTATTATAGGTATCATGTCTAAACTAGAATATAGGTTAGGATTTCACATCTGCTTGCATTTTTCATTACTGTATGACCATTTCATCTTATCCTTAGGTACGAACCCATTCCATGATGTCACGGAACTTTCATGATGTTATTAGAATTGGCATTATATGAATGGTAGAGCTTTCCCATACATGGGTACCCTAGTTAGATCCTATATTGCATTTGGTGCCCATACTGGCATTTCTCTTTTAGGGTGTGAGAGTCCCTTTTTAGTCCTACCATGTCCTTGAGTAAGAGATTAATACACCTCTTGAACTTTATGATGGCCATTTTCCTCAGGACTCCCTTGTATATATCAAGTTGTAATTGCATTTTGATGAGTTTTTCTTGCCTTCTTGAGCCTTATGCTGGCTCCCTGACCTTGAGTTATCAGCCATATAGCCCGAGCTTGTCTCATATCTAGCTATGCAGATCATTTTTACATATCTTTTTTCACTTGATCATCCCTTTTACTGGGAGGAGACCTTCCCCCGAGTGTCGTTATCATGCACATATATCCTTGCATTGAGCATAGGCATGTTCCACTACTTGGAACTAGTTTTCTTGTCCCCTAAAACTCGTCTCCTCCTAGATTTGTACTATAAATCACTTTCATTCTTTTTCAAGCTTTTCAAAATATCTGAAAAAGTCCCAAAAAATCAAAAAATCAAAAATCTAGACAACAAAAGATGTTATCTTTGGCAGCAGTTGAGTCATGTCACCTTCGAACAGAGCATTGTATATCACATCCGTTGTTTGGGTTAATAGTTTGACTTTAAGAGATGTACTCGTTACTCTGAGTTTATCTCCACCAACTGGTTAAGCTTCCAGTCCCTATGGAGCCTCTGTTGATGCCTCCTGTGTCACAGAGATGTCTTAGTTTGCATATTGATTCCATGTTGCCTACTTTCAGTCACCATTTTCCTGTATGCTCTTGTTTGAAGGAAGTTGAAGCCTCATTCATCCATTCCTAAGCTATCTTGACTTTGCATGTCGGTCATTCCTCGTACTGTTACTAGTTCATGCACATCTTGTTCGAGTTCTTCCACATTATACAGCGTTGCTGAGTACCTCGTGTTGGTTGATGGGGGATACCTTAATGCCCTCCTTCCATCATATTTCATTCCATCGACATCAAATCATTTATTATGGAATAGGAATCTAGAGTCCTTTAAGTGCCTTGAGACTTATAGTCATCAGTGGTAGGTTATCTCTCCATCGACAGTTTTGGGAATACATCAATGTCCCCTAATCAATGGATTCTTCCAAGTGTTTAACCTCAAAACATTTACTCACATTTGTTAGATTGCACTTTGTACCTTGATTCCCATTTTCATTATCACTGGGTGATCTCCCGTCTGTTAACGGTATACATCAATGACCGGTAATCAAACGATGGACTACTATGTTTGACCTTGACACATCTATTCACATAGTAGGACATGTACGCGTAGCAGTTTACATAGAAGACATTCCAACTTGGTGGCATTCCATGTATGCTACCTCCTTGATCGTGCCAGTGTTCATGAGATTTCAGCTCTCATGATTTGATTCCAATGTATATCAGATATCTTCATCCATTATGGAGATCTTGATCTATTGTACATCTTCATCCACTTTAGATATTTTGATCTATTGTATATTGTACATGGAGATGACTACACATGTCACATTTTGTATATCATCCCTATTCATGGCCATTGTACTCTTATGTGTCTGGGACTACTCCATGTATTTGCAGTCACATGCAAAGATTTATCATTGTATTGTACTGATGAGTGGCTGGTTCTTCCACCAGGGTCTTCATTACTCCACTTCTAGGATGAATTTTATAATGTATTTCGGCCATCATGTTACCCCTCTGACCTCACACATTAGGGGGTATCTGTTATAGATGATTTTACCACACATGGTTGATCACATATTTATGGCCTCCCTTGTCCCTCTGTGGACTCTTTAGACCCCATGGATTGGTATTGTCCATTGATGAGCCAAGATCATCCCTTAAAAACCCCTGTTTATTTTTGTACATGACTTTTGACCTCAAACCAGCATATATCGGGATGTGTGCATAAGTCCAAATTTTTTTGGAATTTTCCTCATATGAGTCTGAATAACTTGACTCTTGCCCTTACTCTTTTGTGAAATTTCCTCGAATTCAACCCTCCATTACCCTTTTGGAGTGCTATATAAGGAACCCCTTGGATACATTGAAGGGGAGGAATTGGAGAGCAAAGAAACTCTAGTCCATTGTTGCCTCAATTTGCTTGTACTTGAGTCTGCATCCCTTTGTCCCTTTGAAGCACTTTGTGTTCTCCCCAAGCTTGCCTTTTCTTTGTCAGCTTGCTATATAGAGATGGAGGATTGAGTTGGTGGAGGCCCAGGTGGAGGAATCGATTTCTCCGGTTCGTAGACGTGCCGACAGAGGTTGTGACTCTTGTAATCTTTGATTTTATTAATAGAAATATATTTTCCTGTCCAATTAATGTGCATTTGAATGAAAATTGAATCCATGGATATGTTTAATTTCTTATACATTATTGAATATATATGCTAGAGTAGGTCTAACACATCATTTTATAGCACGCTTGTCTTGTTTGTTGTTGTTGAGAGCGAATTGCTAAAGCAAGTGTGAATTGGAAAAGCTCAACGGGGATCTACTTCAACCGTCCAGAACAAGGTACGATTCGATATCCCCTAGTGTTAGATGTTTGGTTTCTCTTACATATTGGGAAAGATTGATTTCTGGTGTCTAGATGTCTATTGTGGTACACCTTAAGACATAGGAAGTTTCTCTCTATAACAGACGTATTTAAGTGTAGGAGTTGTCGTTTATTGTCTCCACTGCATCCTGGGGACTGTGTGATTCTTCCACATACTTGTTGGTATATCGAATGGACTTTCACATGCTTTTATGGTATATAGAAAGGTACTTCACATACTCAATGGTATAGGAAGGCCCCTTTCATATGGTTGTGCATTAGACAACACTACTACGGATTTGAGCTCCCACGTACCTTGTGTATATCATGATACACCTTTAGGGATCCTGAAACAATATGAGAAAATCCCTTTGGGTGTCCTATCGTTACAATACACCAAGAACTATGCATGTGTCATCCAAGTAGTTGGGTATACAATCAAGGGTACGGTCCCAATCCTCCTTGTCGTGTATCACTATTGGACCCTATGGTATATTGTGAGTTGTGATGGTTTGACATTATTGTGAGGATCCAAACTTTTAATCCACTCCTTTCATAATTTTGCTTGTTACTTTTAGTTTGAGTAACGTCTGATTTGTGTGGTATTTAGAAGTTCTTAAAGAGTATAGATATGGAAAACTCTTCTGGGACTACCAAATAAGAAACCCCTTCTCAAGGTATGTCTTTTGTTTTTCCGCCATATGGAAATGTTGATCCTCCCTTCATGGCTACATTGAGTCTTCCTAGATTAACTATAAGATTACATGTATGGTTATGCTCCAGTCCAATTATCCCAAGTGCGCCAATGGTTTCAAATCCCAACTCCCCATCACAAGAGAATCAACATCATGTTGATATTTCACCTTCTTCGCTAGTTGTGTCTTATTCCCTTTCTCCTTCTTCTCCGGTTGAAAGTTATGGTGCTAGTAATCAGGTCGATAAGAAGAAGAAGAAAACAAATATTAAGAATAAGAAAGACAAACAAGAAGCCAAATCTAAACCAACTACTCCCCACAAAAAGACCTCGTAATCCTAAGTTCCCTTATAGACTTTGTAAGGGTGGCCATATTCTTAAGGATTGGAAAGGTCTATCTAAGGCTTCCCAACAACCCATTTTGTCAGCCTCTAGTCATCATACTAATGATATCCCCATCAACCAGTGACTCTATGGTTAAGAGTCAAAAAGGTAAAGTCAAAAAAGATGGATTGTTCTAATCAGTGAAACCCGCTAAAGTTTTCATAATCAGTTTGGATTGTTCTAAGAAAGGGTAAATCCTGTATGTTTCAACATAACCCTCTCCAAGTACTGAGGTTATTTACTTTGATTGGAATAATCTAACAAAATATTGTCTTCCTTCGAGTGTTCCTTTCTAGATATATGCATGAGTTAATGCTAAGAGCATACTCTACACTATTGTTGATGAAGGGGCTTATGTTACTATTATATCCTCAACTGCTTGGTAAGCTATAGGTTCTTCTCAACTTGTTACAGCTACCAATCAGATATTGTCTTTCAATAGAATACCTATTGCACCTTTAGGGATCCTTCCTCACTTACCTATCAACTTAGGAGGGAAAACTATCTGCATTGATGTTATCGCAGTCCAAGTTCCCTTAGATTTTAATCTGCTCGTTGGACAAGATTATGTTTACGCCATGAAAGCTATGGTTTCCACACTCTTTCGAGTGATGCATTTTCCACATGATGGGAATATTTTCGCCATTGATCAAATTTACTTTGTTAAACCTAATCATTGTATAGCTGCTAGTCATCAAACTTCCCTGAATGTCTCGCATGTTCTTGTGGTTCCTTCCCCTTCGTCGGTCATGCCTATCGATACTAGGAATCATATCGGAATTCAATAATTTGTAAAATGATAGCTTCTTCCCATAATGAGGAAGCTTTGGGGGAATGTCCCCAAAATCTTGACATCGTACTGGAGTTAAGCTGCTAGCTTTGTATGTAATGGGGGAAACCTACTAACCTCTGGACATCATGTTGGGTAAGAACTCATTATGAGCAGAGTTCCCATTCTGTGTCAAGGTTGTTAAAAAATTAAACAGATGTATACGAGTTGAGTTCTCATTATGTGTCAAGGTCGTTAAAAAACAAAACAGATGTCTTTGAGCATAGTTCCTATTCTGTGTCAAGCTCATTAAAAAATCAAACAGGAAACCTTGAGTAGAGTTTATTTCTAGTTTTAAACTCGTTAAAAAATAAAACTAGCCTTAAGCATAGTTTTATTCCTTTTCAAGATCGTTAAAAATTGAAATGGGCTACCATAAGCATAGTTATTTTATGTTCCAAGCTTGTCTAAAAAAGAAAGAGATCCCCATAACCATAGTTATTTTGTGTTTCGTGCTTCTATAAAAATGAAACAGGTCGTTATAAGAAGAGTTCCCTTTTCGTGTCAAGATCATTAAAAATTGAAACAGATTATTCCATTGTGTCAGGTCTTTTTCTAGACTCAAAACTTGAATCTTCCTTTCATCTTCCTATATCACTTGATCCCCTTTCTTCCTCTATCTTTAGTGGACCTTGTTAACCCAAAAATCCCCCACATAGCTCTCAATGGCCTATGCCACCCAAGGACACCATCTCACAACCCCCATATCACTCCATAAGACCTTCCATTTGACCCCCACACCTCCAAA